>JAQJZY010071844.1:0-10976 GCA_030551275.1 Chalcidoidea sp. 12a-bis
TATGCCTACGTAAATTCTAATCCAATATAAAGTTCCATAAAAAAAATTGACAAATTCATAAGAACACTCATTTTCTATCAGTCTTGACTTTCGAAGTTGAAGGTCGAGGGTTTTTCGATCGCAATTAATTAAACTGCAAAACATGCTATGTACTAACATTCGAGTGTGTAAAAATGTGAATTAAAAAATGCATGCGCCATATAAGAGGCGCGGCTCACTATAGCGCGTGTTTTTTTTCGAGGGGAGCCTGGTCAAATTTTCAGTTATCTCACTTGCTACGTCTGATTTGTAAACGAGGTTGATTAATATTTGGAATGAGTTTTGTGATCAATCGGCTGCTGCCTATCGGTTATGTGGGTTTTTCGAGCTTTACATTATACATTTAGAGCATTGACATACTTTCTTATTAGTGGGTGAGTTATAGACTCGCGTATTTATCTCTATTTTTTTGAGAAACTTCGTGTGTCGAAGTTGTATAATTTTTTATGTTCTTTTATCCACGAAAGAGAAAACAATTTTATTTTGATGAAAAGTGATTCGTTTCGTGTCTCTGTATGAGTATAAATGCACGAAGTCGAAAGTGATGGTACCCGGAAAAAAACGACATTGGCTTTCCCATATAATTCATAATTTTAATAGTATGGAAAAAAATGTGTAATCAACCATTTGATTTTTCCGCTACTTTAGCATTGAATGGCCGTGAGTGTTTAATCAGAATTGAATGGAGCTTCTAGTTTAATCAGTTTCATTCGATTATTGAAAAAAGATAACATTTCCCAACTAAAGTACATGATAATTTATTAGTAATGCAATGTTTTCAGAATCACGGAAATTTTTTTATAAACATCTATGATCTTGTTAGTGTAGCTACATTTTTCCGATGAAACGTAAGGGAAGTAATAGTAAAGGTGAGAGAGTAACAAAAGGTGAGAGGGAATGGGAAAAAAATTTTTTCACGAATTTCACTTCCTTGTTCACTTTCGCATCGCATACCTAACTTTTCTTCTTTTTTAAAAAATATCCAAAATTACATTGTTTCACTATCAAGTGTATAAAAAAGTTTGAAAAAAATTACGCACTATAAAGTATAGGTGGGAATGTGTCACATTTTAAGTGTGAGTATACTAGGATGGTTATTAATTTTTTTATTTCATAGGAAACATTCGCACCGGGCAAAAATGATTTCTATATAACGCAAAAACTCTGCGGAAACCGGAATTGACTCTGCTAGAAGGGGAAGGAAGTTTAGGTTTATTTGACCTTAAATTAGTTGTAATTATCTGATTTTTACCATTCAAGTTTTGTTGTATTGGATTAGTAATTATTGATTCAATTATTTCAATAAAGATTTAAATTTTTGAAAAATTAACAAAATATTTTTGCTATATAAAAGGGACAGCGAACCATAAAAAGAATTAACCGCTTGGAGGGTCGCTTTTGAGATTTTTACATATCTGATGCACTTTCATCCTTTATTCGAGCATACATATATCATAACTACTTGTTGAACCGCAGTCTCAAAAACAATAAAATTTTGTTCGAACTGTTAAAATAATATGCTGATTGATTTTCTGCTATTCTATTATATTACTATGCAACATTATCTAGCTTCACTCTTAATTTAATAACATGATACAATTCCCATACCATATATTCTGAAAGATTAGACATATATGTCACCGGGTATTGAGATTTCAAGTAAAATATAGACTGAGAACTACTCGGAAAACTTTATGTGGTAAATAAAAAAATTTTGTTAAATTGTGTTTTTTTATTTAAACATTATTTTTTTATAATTTTTTTAACCACATATACGAATCTTGCGACTCTTTAGAAGATCTTACATATTAGTTCATATTAATATTTATATATATTATTACTTATAGTAACTTTGCAGTCATACATTTTACAGCATATTATAGCAGTTACATATTATAGCAGACAAGTGTTTACATATACAGCGCTCTTACAATTAGTTATAATGAATATTTGAGGGGTGTACGCAGGGTCCGTGATATTTAGGTAATTACGCATATATGCATAATGTGTTCAACCACTAGGCTATAGCTGTTTGAATAAAAAAAGCAATGTGTATCACAGGAGAATTTAAAGATTCTTGGAATGTTTGCTCTAAGCATTTCACAAAAGACGATTTCTTCACGACTGGTATGTAAACGGTAGATCACGAGACCTTTTTTATCTTGGGTTATTTTACTTTTTTTAAACAATAATGTTATTAATTAAAGGTTCGTTGAAAAGATTGAAGCAAACTGCTGTCCCATCACTGAATTTACCCACAGTTGAAAATATCGTATTAAATCTAAAAAGGAAACAGCGTGCTGAGCGATGTGGAAACATAGTTAAAATATTAAAAAAGGATGCTGTAAATATAAATGATAATGATGAATCTGATAAGGAAAACATAGAAAATGTGGAAATCGTGACAACAGATAGTGTGAATCATGAAAATGTACCCGTTATTGAAGTAGAGAATGTAAATAACGAGATGGATAAATTGGATGATGAATGTAACGTTAGAGACTTTCACACGAATCTTACAAATGAATCTTCTATTAAGAAGTGCATAATGGTGGATGCAAACACGCAATACGAGCCACAGGAAGATTTTGTTTTTGCAAAAAGTTCGATGTCTACGAAGGGAAATGAAAATTCAGAGCTTCCAACAGAATGTAGTACTCGTACGTTCGATTTCACCAAGTCAATTGAAACCGATGCTGATATAAGTACATTGTGCGGCATTTCAGATATCGAAACATTAAATAAATTAGTTGAATTAGTAGACTTAATAAATCCAAACAAAGCAAACAATTACAAATTGTCTACTAGGGAAAGAGTAATATTAGCGATGTTGAAATTAAAGCAAAATGTTAGTTATTCTTTTTTAGGCGTGATATTCAAAAAATGTATTATGAGAAATATTAAAAATTTAGTTGAATCTACTATAGATTTATTGCATAATAATACTAAATATGGCAATTGTTTGGGCTGGAAAAAATGAAATTTTGAAAAACATGCCTCTTTGTTTCGAGAATTTCAAAAATGTAAAAGCTGTCATTGATTGTACGGAATGTGCTATTCAAGTTCCGAAAAAATTATGTTGTCAAATTAATACATACTCCTTTTATAAATCAAGAAACAAAGTAAAATTTATAACAGCCGTACCTCCAGCTGGCTTGATAAGCTTTGTTAGTAAAGTATACGGTGGTAGAGTTTCAGATTTTTCTATTTTTAGACAAAGTGGTTTGATAAATCTTTGTGATGTGTAATGACGCATTAATGTTTGATCGTGGATTTTTGGTCGACGGTCTTTGTCAAGCACATGGTGTCACTTTGATAAGACCTCCATTTTTAAAAGTTAAAGAACAATTTACTAACGAAGAAGCATTATTGAATTCGTCTATCGCTTGTGCTCGAGTGCATGTCGAACGAGCAAATCAAAGAATAAAAGATTCTAAGTGATAAAATGCCTAGTGGACTGTTTTCAAGATCAGAAAAAATATTTGTGATTTGTTGCGGTTTAGTTAATTTAGGAGCTCCGATATTCAAAGATGACAAATTTACTCCAGGCTAAATTATATATACTATTGTGTGTAAATGATAAATATAGTATGATTATTTATTTATTTCATTATTCAACTACTTCTTTGTCACATGTTGATTCCTTAGTATCGTGATTACACAATTTTTCATATATACATGCGTTGTGTATCATTCTAGTAAAGTAAGCAGATTTTAATTTTGTTAATAATTAGATAACAAACTCTGGATCTATTTTAACTTCTAAAGTGTAGAATGTATCATCACCTGATGCATAAATAATAAAATCTGTAGTTTTAACATTTAACATTGTCATGCCAAGTTGAACTTGGCCATAGTACGAATACTTTTTCTTAACTGATAAATGCCATCGTCTGACTTGACTAAACACTTCAACTTGGATACTAATTCACTGGCAGTGACGGTTTTACCATCTACTGGACATTTTATTTCCAAAAGTTTATTTGGTATTCCATTTATTATTATTACTCCATCAGGTGAGTAACCGAGCCAAGGATTTTTTTACAAACAATTGAACCACATGGAGTAACTGTATAATCTTTCAACGTCATGTCATACATTTTTTTCAAAGCTTTTGGCTCATTATCAACATCATGTTTCATAGATGATGTAATACCTCCTTTCGAATAGAATTATTTTAAGGATTTATCATTCCAATCAGGATTTTTATTCTCCATATATGTGTATATACTATAACATCTGGAACCAGTGATTCTAAACTGCCTCTCTTTATGCCAATCAACTTTTGATAAGTTGCTTTTAACACAAATTTCTAAAGAATCAGTTTGGAGTCTAGTTAGAAAAGTTTGATAACACTCTTTTAGTGGTGGAAGTTGAATGTCAGCTAATTTTTCCAAATAAATAGATTTTTGATTGTAGATAATTGATATCATTCCAGCTAAACTTCCACCTTCTATGCTAATACTAGGCTCATCTAAATTCAGGAGAGGATGGCGTCCAATCGTACACAATTCATCAAGAAAAATATTTATCAGATACAAAAATTGAATTAAAAGATGCTTTTCTGAAAGTATATACATGTATATTTGTGAAGATTTGATTAGCGAAAAAAATCACTGCATACAAAAATCAAAATGTGTATAATAACAATTATCATGAGAAATTCATTAGCTTATGCGTATGTGTCATGATTCGAATATCGTATATATGAAAAAAAACACTGCATACAAAAATCAATATGTATATAATAAAAATTATCATGAGAAATTCATTAGCTTATAAATAAGTTTCATGATTCGTATATCCATAAATATTCAAAAAATCACTAAATAGGTCCTTCAAAACTTTCAATGCATTTAAATGCAGTTAGTAACGATTGAAATTGACTTACATATGCTTTCTCAAAGCAGAATTCTTTTTTGCAAAAAGCATTTCTTTTACTTTCAACTCTGCTTCTTCGCTAACATCAATCTTTTTCTGTTTTTCTTAATAAAATACTTATGGTTTTCTAAAGGAGCAGATTCGTATTGTTGTAATAATTCCTTTCTGGGCACTTTCTAATAACATTCCAAATCAGTACAGGTCAACATTTTTAAAGTATCCAAGTCATTCCTACAGATGTAGAATAAATATTAATTATTGACTTATAATATGTACAACTATTCGTAACTTGAATATAGATTTTGGAGTCATACTATACGTACTATGTGCAAAAAAGGAGAATACATAAAGCATGTTTGCACTTTCCGCTCTGTCCGGCTTTACAAGTATAAGTCATATCAATAATCACACGAGTTTCAGAAATTGATCCTTTAACAGTATAAGGCTTTCCATTTTTTATTCAATGCGCTCTAATGCAAAATGAATTATCAATCTAATCACCCGCACTCAAAATAAACATAAGGTTTGCATCATATTTTCAAATATATTATAGTTATGATTGCAATTAAATTGTAATTACTGTAATCAAGAACACTAATTACTACTAAAATCAATATCTTTTCACATTATAACTATTTTACACTTACTCAAATATTTACAGAGACAGCTGTATTTTCTATTTGTTTACACACACACGATTTACTCGGAGCCTTGTCTCACGGCTTGCGAATTCGGCCACTAGAGGCCCACACGGTAACTTTTCCGATCCCGATATTTCGTTATGAGCATTTACAAGAATATTGTAGATGTATTTTTTAATTTAATATTGCTAATTATTTTTTGTGAGAAAGCTCTTCTGAAATAATCCTTATTTCGAAACTAGGCTTCTCAGTAGTGTTAAATACAATGCAATTTTTTTATTTTTTTTCAAACAGGGATAATCACAAGATAACTAATCTGCGGCAGCATTGTAGCCATGTTATTAATTGTAGCAAGATTCTTTATTCTATTATTGTTTTCTTCATACATAGATTCCAGTATACTGATAATGGGGGTCAAAATCCGACTTACAGTCAACATTGGTAGGTACTTCTCTTTGATTTTGAAGATTTACGTAATTTAACATAATCAACTTCGATATTTAAAATTGCAATATATTGTATTTCATTATAAAAGACTATACAATATATACTTAGGTTATAAAATAAAATGATTTCCGCAGATCGCTGTTCGGATAACTACCAAAAGCAGGGAAACCCAAGCTTTCTTCGACTTTAGGCGCGTTTTTCTGAATGACCAATAACTTAATCGAAATTCTGACGGCAGATTCGGATTACTCGCTTAAAAACCTACAAAAATATGACATTTATATATGAAATTACTATCTGTTTGAAGGTAATAAATGGGAATGTTTCGAAATTTTGCGCCTTCGATCCTTTTTTTCAAGGTCAAAGGTAAAAATTATGATAATCCTTACAGTTTTCCTTGAATCTACATCAAATAAGCTTTAAAATACCGCTGGATTCATGTCGATATCTTCTTTAGATCAAAAGATATATGATTATGTCCAAAAATTTTTCTAGAAGGTCCATAGTGCGACGCTAGGAAGGGAGAATGGCAGAAAAGACTGCAACATAGGCAGACACAGTGGGACAGTTCCGAAAAGAGAAGATAGACCCACCAGTTCATCCCACACGTTGCGGAATGCATCAACCGAAAGCATGGAGACCTCAGCTACCACCTGACACAGATGACCATTTTCTCGGATGCTGGGTGTTAAATCTTATGGGCCTGGAAGTTAGTTCTATGGCGACCACCGGCATTTTTCTCGGACGTTCCATAAGATTATATGTTAAATCGGAAGAGCGCTTCGATCGTTTCGCCGATCCCCTCCAACCGTCTGCTCGGAGCTAATAGAATCCCACAGCTGTTGATTTTTAATTATTTTTTAAAATTTTTAATTTTTGTTTTAAAAAACTGTTGGGAAATTATGAGAAGATATTTATTATTAATTATTGAACAAAAGATTATATTTTTCATAGCCATAAAAAATAATACAAGTAACTTTCAGTATGTTTTGATACAACTTGAATTTATCGGAATAAAGAATGTCAATATTTTTAAATTTCCTTTATAAATAATGACTATTTAAGGTGTTTGTAGTCAATTCCTCATTCTTCTTAATTGTATTTTTATTTTTAGAACTTGATTAATAAAATATCATGAATTGCGAATCAAATTACTTCGGGAATTGTTAATGTTAAAGTAATGATTAAAAAATTACTTTTGACAAAATCCTTTTTTTTCCGTTATTACACCACATTCGAATCAAGCCATCATTTCATTCTGTTATTTTTGAAACAGACGCTTTATATTACGCGACGTTGCCGTATCTATCATTCATTTATCAAGCATGCGCAGTAGTCATCTGTACATGTGCAGTTCTGTTGTAAAAGTCGTGTTTTGCATATTTCGAGAGCAAATATATTTTTCTGATACGGAAAGACCCTATTTTTTTCATCTATCGTAATCTTGGATAAATAATCTACAAAATAATATATTTTTATCGATACTCTGGATTTTTATTTCAGAGAAAAATATGATAAAGTGATCAGTTGTAAGCCAACTCCCATAAGCAACGTGTAAATAGTTGCAAGTTTGTTATGGTTATTTTTCATTATTTAAATCGGCAACTGTATTTATTTTTTTAACTATAGGAAGATAAACACCCAAAGTAACATTTATGCGAGTTTCAGACGGATCCACAAATTTATAAAACAAACCATCGAGCCTCCTTAAGATGGCGAAGACAAAAACACACTTGGTCGTTATCGAGAGAGCTAACAAAAATCGAAAACAAAAGCAAACAACCAACCGTAGTGGTTATTTGGAACATTCGTAGTCTAAATATCGGAAGATGCAGTGAGCTTATTAAGATAGCAAAGGTATATAATATCGATTTAATCGCTCTTCAAGAAACTCGCTGGTCAAATGAGGGAAGGGCACTCACTAGGGACTGTCTTTCTTATTAATAAACGAATTTTGCATGCGGCTACCGATGTACAACTTATTAATGACCAGTTGTCATATATTGTACTTAAAAGTAATTTTTACGAGCAGGTCATAATTAACATACATTGCCCTACCGAGGACAAGGATGAAGTATAGATTTCTATAGGTTTGAAGCCCTTCAAAGTCAAACAGATCAGTACAATAGTAGTATTAATAATTATGAGTAGGATCCACAAATCCGGTGGAACAATATACAAGATACAGTAAAAACTGTTGCGAAACTTACTATAGGTATTAAAAAACCTGCAAAAAACAAAATATGGTTTGACAAAGAATGTGAACTTTGGTTTGAAAAGCGGGTAAATGCCAAATTTAATAGCTTACAAAATAAGAACGCTGAAACAGGAAGGGACTATCTTAAGATAAAAAAAATACATGTAACTTCTACAGACGTAAAAAAAGGAAATGGGAAAAGAATAAAATATTAACATAGAAGCTCATAGAAAAAAATAATTCCCGCGAGATGTACCGGGGAATCAATACTATAAGAAAAGCTTATCAAAGCCGAATAGAAATAATTAGGGATGAAAATGGTAATTTAGTAGCAGACGCGACCGAAAACCTAAGTCTGTGGAATAATTATTTTGACAAGTTACAGAACGTACATGAAACCGCTGTTGAAGGTAACCTTGGAGAAGATGAATAGATGAACCCAGCGATAGCGAAATAGAATCAGCAATAAAAAAAACTGAAAAACAATAAAACCGCGGGTATTAACGACTTGCTGTCCGAGCTAATAAAAAACGGGGGCCCTTGCCTCACTAAATATATTTGTATATTAATACGCGCAATCTGGAAAGCAAAACGCATACCAGAGCAGTGGAACACATTTATTATTCTACCAGTTTAAAAAAAGGAGATAAAACAGGCTGCAATAACAATCGGGGAATCTCAATTTTTCCTCAACTGGATCCTCGAATTTTTGGGTATACCAAAGAAAATAATTAAAATGATCGAAATGTGTTTGAGTGGCAGTAAGGGTAGAATACGCGTGGCAGGAATTTTATCCGAAGAATTCTCTATTCGCGATGGCCTAAAAGAAGGGGATGCGCTATCATGTATTCTTTTCAATTCAGTTTTAGAATACGCAGTTAGACAGGTGCAAGCTAACCCAACTGGTGCTACCCTGAATGGAATAATACAAATTCTTGGATATGCAGACGATCTCGACTTACTCAGAAATGATAATGAAACGATTGCTAGAAATGCAGAAATCCTCATTAGAAATTCGAGACATAGGTTTGGAAATTAGTGAATCGAAAACGAAATATATGGTGGCCGATAGATCAGGAAGGAGTGATGAGGAAAGGGATATAGAGGTGGGAAATATGAAATTTGAAAAAGTTGATGAATTTAAGTACTTGGGAACTATTATAACTAGCGATAATAAAATTAAAATGGAAATCGCTAAACGACTGCACGCTGGAAACGGATGCCACGTGGCAACAAATAAGCTACTAAAATTACGATTGTTATCTCATAATATTAAAATTAGAATCTATAAAACAATAATAATGCCTATTATTATGTACGGATGCGAAACATGGGCGCTGACAAAATGCGAAGAAAATAGGTTTAGAGTATTTGAAAATAAAGTGCTTAGAAAAATTTATGGGCCTAAAAGGGATGGAACATCTGGGGAATAGAGAAAACTACATAATGATGAGCTGCATGCTCTTTATGACTTACCTAATATCAACAGAGTAATGGAAGCGCGCAAATTAAGATGGGCAGGACATGTAGCTAGAATGAGCGACGAAAGAACGGCGACGAGAGTATTGAGAGGTCAACCGACTAGTACGAGGCCTTTAGGCAGGCCAAGAAATAGGTGGAGAAAAACTTAACACGCGCCTTGAATAAATTAGGCTACAAGAGTGCGACCTGGATGGACGATGCCCAAGATAGAAAGGTTTGGCGGTCTCGTGTAGATGAAGCTATGAACTTTCGAGTTTCAAAAGGTAAATAATAATAATAATAATTCTTCAAAAGGGTATTCTCTGAACTTGCTGCTCACCAACTGTCAAATTAATAACATTCATTCTTGTGATTTTTTGGTAAGATCTGATACTCATCATCCTCCAGCGTTTTTTTAATTAGTCAATGTATACACTTAACCTCTTAATTATGATAGTTTGTTTTTGGATTTCAAAAATACGAATTTTACTAATATTTATTTATTTATTTATTTATACATCGACGAGCTTTTGGCCTTTTTAAACTCATATTCCTTAGAATACATTACATACTGTGTGACGCAGCAAACCGCATGCCGACTTAAATTTTACGAAATTAATGAACAATTATGACAAATCAGACCAGAAGTACCAAGCGCATTATTGTACGCAACCGCTAGTTACATGCGGACTGAAACTATCACACTTGAGATTCTTGACGATGAAACGTAAAGAAACTTGACGTTGATTAGACTGCATGTAGAGGGCGCTATACCTGCAGCTCGTTCAACATTTCTATCGAAATTCAAACTCCTCGGAAAATTGCAATTATTGAAAATTCGTTCCCGGAAGGGCCCTTTCCATCGAATTTCGATCAGAAAAAATCGCAACCCAGAGGAGGTCTCGAACCCCACAATCTTCGGATTGCGAGCCGAGAACTTTAACCACTAGACTACGGAAGCGCCTAATATCAACATATTATTGTCGAATATTGATTGGCTTTCGATTTTCAATTCCAATAATTTAAGGGGACCAGCCGGTGTTAAATGGGGTAAAATAAATAGTTTTCTTTATTGACGTATAAGATTCGTCCTAAGGAAAACATCGATATGAAACTTTTTCGATTTTATAGTACGCGACAGAAGCTTTCGTTTGATTCCCTATACGTCAAAAAATCTTAATTCTACGCCCTATATAGCCACTATATACGTATCATATTATTTTTAAAAAAAATCTACTATATCACGCCTTTCCGGACGTTGGAGTGAACGAAAATCATTTTAGAGGGGCTCATTTTCTTCGTTAAGATCT
>JAQJZY010093560.1:0-18212 GCA_030551275.1 Chalcidoidea sp. 12a-bis
ATTGAGGTAAGGGAAGCACTGATTTATTTTTATTCTTTTGTATTTAATAAATCTGAAATGAACGTCATTGAACTACTCGTCGGGCCCGTCTTCCAGAAAATCAAAACAATATTCATTATATTGATTTTTTCTTCAGAAATTTTCCATTGTATTATCAACAAAAACTGATGGTAGGTTTGATGTAATAAATGGCGTGATCCAACACAATGAAATAGGTAAAAGGTATTTATTGTAGAGCCAAAAAAAAAAAATAAATATACATATACATTTCTGACAGGAAAACAAATAAGTGAACACCTTTGTATTTTTGCGACGTCACTATGGTTACACATTTCTTCCGGCTGCTTGAATAACAGTTACTACTATAAAATTAAAATTTTATACGCTGCTCACGTAATTAAAAAAACTGGTTGTAAAGAGGGCGTGCAAAGTTAAGAATCTCTACCGAGAGTTGAGATTTGTGATGTAGTATTGGAGGATAAATAAATAACCCAAAAATCGATTGTTCATCTAATGTATGTGAAACAAAGATATTATGCATTTGTACGAATCCATAAATTCGCTTCAAGGAAATTTTTTTGTGTTGTTGACTTTCTGGAAGACGGGCCCGACGAGTAGTTCAATGACGTTCATTTCAGATTTATTAAATACAAAAGAATAAAAATAAATCAGTGCTTCCCTTACCTCAATAATTGGTATTTATTATAGTTCCAATTTGAATATGAATCGATTCACTCGCCTAAGGATATATGATTTCATAACGTTCTATAGCTTACGCCAAGTTAGTTTGATAATTATATTTCGTAATTCCTCATTTTCTATCATAATTCATAATTCATAATACATAACATTATGCTTATCTATCATAACAATTAATACTCTACTTGCCAGGCATAGAAAGTTGATTTCACAACGTTTTCTAGTTTATAGCTACGATAATTTATAGGGTTATAACTGACTGATTTTTATGTATAGTGATAGTATCGATAAAGTATATTTAAAAATTTGAGCTAATTATAAATTTATCTTTGAAGTATTAAAATCTTATTAAATTATTTGCTTTCATAGCATTTTATATGACCACTAACTAACGAATTATTTTTCGACTTCACTAGTAATCAATTTGTAAATAGTAATTAACAAGTTAATTAACAAATCCAAGCGTTTTGTAGTAATGGGATAAATATTCCGTTAGTCCTAATATACTTTGAAAAATAAAACATATTTTCAATGCCTACTCGCCAGCTCGTTTTTACCTTTCTTGAAAGGTCTGTTGAGAGGAGGGGGGGAAAGATATCACTTAGTGTACAAGGCTTATAACAAATGATATTTGTTTATAATCAGTTTGTTATCCTGGTAAAACATGATTTTGCAAAGCTTCAGATTAATGAATTAATTCACATATTTTGAGTTAATTATCTTGCGAATAAACCGGTGTGTGCTATCTGTAGTATGTATTCTCCATCTACGAAACCGTTCAAAATTTTGTCAAATCGACAAAACTATTTACTTTGAACTGCTTCGAACCTTTTTACTTATGAGACCTGATTTCATCACAATGAAATGAACTCTGAATACACAAATTTGCGTACGAAGAAATGTTATCAACAATTTTATCCGATCGATTATTATTCCGACAAAGTTGATGGCATAATATCAGATTTCATTTATCATCACGGATCATAAATTATATTATTCTTCACTTCTTTGCTAGAATACGTTATATTATCTTATTTTCATTTACATGCCGTTTTTTAACTTTGAAACTATATTTTTATATGATAAAAAATACATTTTTCAAAGTAAGTAAATTTGTTGGCTATAAAATTTATTACTATAATTAGTTTACTTCTTGCAATGTTGTTAAATATCCTGAATAGCGGTACATTGTCATCACATCGAAATCTATCAACAATCATGGGACTTCCTGTAATGCAAGCAATTACTATATTAATTCATATATTTTGAGTTAGGTATCTCGCGAAGGAAAAACATATAAGCGCCTTTAGCACACTTGGGCCAAGTTTTTTTGTCAACTTGTGAATTAATAACTCGAAACCATTGATTATTCAACTTAAGCATATTAAAATAATTGCATTGTTTCGAATCAGTCCCCATATGAAAAATTCCACTAATAACGCTGTAATATCTACCATTTAGATTAATTTTTGATTTTGGTACGTCTTTTATTTTATTGTCTTTTATATTCGATACACATAGTTCTATGATTAATAATTTTTTGTGATAGCAAATATCGACTCTTTGGTGCAGTTTTGTATTACAACCATTCTCGCACATCTCTTCTATTTCATACCAGTTATCCAAATTATTATCAAATATATTTTGTAATGTGCATGTAGTTGAAGCGGCCTGTAAATAAAGTCGTAATATATAGTTATCAGCAACTGTCGACTCTTTTCGTTTATCACAAGTCAAACATTTTTTTACGATACGTAAGTCATGAGAAAATAATGTTCTGCAAAATCCATATTTTTCTAATAAATCTTGTAAAAATGTGGAAGCGTCGTGTACTATCGGTAGTAGGTATTCTTCATGGACGAAGCCTCTTAATATTGTCACATCGACAGAGATATTGGCTGTGAACTGCTTTAAAACGGATTTTAAAATATTTGTATCTTCCTTCTTACTTAATTCAGATCTCATTTCATCACAATGAAATAAGCTCTGAATACACACATTTGCGTATGAAGAAATGTTCTCTATATTTGGAAGTCCTCTTAATGATTCAAAATAATTATCAGCAATTTTACCCGGTTGACTATTATTCTGACATATTAGATGACGCAATGGCACATTCCATTTATCGTCACCGATCCTAAATTTTTTATTTTGATCTTGAAATGGAACAGGCAATCGTTCTAAATGTGAGTCAGAAATTTGTCTTATTCTATTGTATTCAATCACTGCAGAGTCTTTGGCAAATATACATGCCGGATCAAAGTTTATCAAATGTAATCCTTCCAATTTTGTAACTCTAGAAAGAGCTACATATGTTTGACCAGCCTCAAATATAACATTTCCCGCTTCAACAACAGCAGTCTCTAAGCTCAAACCTTGACATTTATGAATTGTTATTCCAAAACTACAGCAAATCGGGAATTGTTTCCTAATTATAAAACAATTGTTCATGACAACAAATTGATGCTCCAGCCTTGATATAGAGTACTGTTGTCCATCTTTTACACGAATGTTGATACTACTGATATTTCTTGCATCGTCTTTAGAAACTGATACTACAGTACCTATGGTACCGTTCACTAGTCCTATGGAAACGTCAATATTCCGTCGAATCATTACTCTACATCCAACTTTAATAGTTATAATTCGGTCAACTCCACAAACACTATCTTCTTCATCATTAAGTATCTTATCGACTTTCTTTCGTAAATATTTAGGACCTTGGAAGGAATCTTCAGCTAGTAAAGTAATCTCTTCCGATTGAATTCTATTCAACATAGCATCGTTTAAATTTTTGCACATGTCTCTTTTAGGTAATAAACAAACTGTATCGTCGGGCAATTTTTCTAGTGAATCACACAATTCATTCATTCTCGTGAAACAATCATCACCAGATAGATTTAATTTTCTTTTTTGAAGAGTCGCAATATCTGAATTAGTAACAATACCCATTCGAATTCTGCCTAAGATTTCAGAGTACATTTTATCGTTTCTTTGTCGCATATTGATTGTTAATTCGTCAAAATCAAATAGTGACCACAGGTTATACGAATCCATTGATTTTAAATACTTGGATACTTTTTGTTTTGACAATTCTACAAAAACAAAGTCTTCACGAACAGGTGGTAATTGTAATAAATCACCGAAAAGAATGATATTCAATTTTCCAAAGAAGCCATCTTCAATATTAGATGTATTTTTAATGTCTTGTAACCGTAAGTTTATGTACATAAAAAGCACGTCTGAAACCATTGATATTTCATCAATGATGATCAAATCTACATTTTCAAAACTTTGTCGTATCTTTTTTCGCGCAGCATTAGACAGTTCCTTGTACTCAGCGGTACCACCTGGTTTTATAGGTATTTGTAACGATTTATGAATTGTTAAACCGTTAACGTTGTAAGCAGCTATTCCTGTAGGTGCAAGTATTAACGTTCCCTTATTACGATGTATTTTATTGAATGCAACAATACTTTGAATGACATGACTCTTTCCAGTACCACCTGGTCCAAAAATAGCCAGTCGCAATGGTTTCTTTTCATCAAGTATACCTTCTCTAGTCTTCGTAAAAACTCTGCTTTGATCTGAATTAAATTTATTTATATTAGCTTGAAGTGTATCTTCAGTCATATTCATTTTATTTGCAGCATCTTGAAAATCTTTCATAGCATTTTCTGTTTCTATCGGAACACATCCATCAGGTAAATTATCTTGACCAGAATTATTATCTTCTGCATCATCTTGTAACAACTGGTTTTCTATGAGTTTCGTCATGTTGTCCGTTGCCTCACGAATAAGTTCAGACTTTTCGTGATGTGCCATAGCTTTTTCTAAAATGTCTTTTTTCTTCATAAAAGATTCGAAATAAGTAGTTTCCGAACCTTTCAATTCATCAAGATCCCTCCAAGGTAAGAAGAGTAATAACAAACAATGATAATATGCTTCTGGCTGGGTTATTGGGTTGTAATTGCAGTAGTTCAACAAATATGGCTTTTTTCTCTTTCTACAATATAAGCCATCGCCAATTTCATAGAATTCACATTCATTTTTAGGTTTCGTTTTCCAAATATCAAACCATCTTGAAAAATCATACAAAGAAAGTTTTTCTAATTTCTCATGACGAATTGGATAATAAGTATCGATCATAGAAGCATAAAAAATATCTGAAGAATCGGGAGGAAGCTGCTTAATTTCTTCGAAAGGTTTTATTTTTCTAGATCTAACAATATTTGTATTTAACCATCGAAACACAGTATCGCTATCAGTTTGGAAAAGTGGATGTCCTAAAAGTGTATCAGCAGCTTCGATTGCTCCACATTCTCTATGATTTAAAACCTTAAGAGCAAAAGTCCATAAACGACTGGCCAATGACTTATTATTTTTTATTTCTGAAAAATCCATGTCAATTGAACTTTTTTCTCCTTTTGTACCGTAAGAACATACGTACCTCGTTAAAAGATACGATGATTCACCAATATATTGTGCATCCATGTTTCCTTCCCACAGTACTAATAAACTGGGCATATAATCATTGATATTTTGTTCTTCTCGTTTTCTAGGTAAATCGTAGAATTTTCCTTTATTTTTCAATTTCCTTCTATTTGCTATAGCTACATCTACATCTCGCAAGATTAAGTCTTTCGTTACAGGACGTGGAAATCCAAAGCGGCATGCACTTACAAAGCCACTCTTTGTCTTTTTATTTCTCATACAATAACTGTTGTGACAATGTGTTTGATAAGCTAACACTCTTCTATGAAGTTCAGGAGAAGTTTTTTTATCCGGTATAGCACAAGTAACATAGGATGAAATGAATTTTTTCACTTGTTCATTAGAAGATATTTTATATACCGGTGCGTTTTCAATCCAAAAGAAACAGTGAAAATGTGGCAGACCCCTATTTTGATATTCTGTGGAGACAGAATAGTGAAGAACTTTACCTATCGGATTGGCAGATGATAAAATATACTTCATCACGGCTTTGAATCTATTATTAACAAATCGTGCCGCGGATACTGGATCCTTTGCAATCAATCGACTAGTGTCTGTTTCATTACATTTATTTACTTTTCGTATATATTCTCCTAGTTCTGGCCACATCCATTCAGCAGGACTCAATGTAATAAACCATGTTACTGGCCCATACTCTCTCGTCATTACATGTAACTCATTTCTTGGTTGTTTCCAATATGCTTCTGTGCCTCTTAAACGTGAAAAAATACTATTGATATTAGATTCAAGTTTATCTTCTTTCAATTTTTTTAATAAGTCAGATGCTGTCCATTTATAATATGGATTTACAATATTCAATTTATGAAATATCCCTGCATTAATTTGTCTACGGTTATGATTATATAATAAATAAAAAAGATACTGCTTATTTAAACGAAATTGTGAATATTTGGAAGTCAATTTGCTTTTAATAAAATCAGAATCTCTCAAGTTGGGATGTCTTTTCTCATACTGGCCATGTCTCCCCCTTGGATATAAATCAGGAAAACATAGTAAATCTAAGTTTTCTGTGGACGGCCCTAAAGCTGTGGCGTAAACATTCAGCATTTGATACAATGTTGTGTCAGAAACGTCTTTCGATTCATTATGTAAAGGATAAATTGTGTATTGATTATAGAAAGGATCTGATTCTAATTTTTGAGTCAGAAGAGCTTGCGCTTTTTTAAGTTCAGGGCGATTATTTTCGTGATTTTGATTTTCAGTCACGCAATCAGTATTAATTTTATTGTCATTAAAATTTTTTGTTGATTGGTCATGCGTGTCTTCTTTTTCATCACTTTCTACCATGCAGTCTTGCAGATTATTCAAAAGGTCATTTGAATTAGTCGGTAAATTTATTTTTTCGTACAAAGAGTTATTGACTTTGAGCCAATTCAGAGCATTCCATACTTTTCGGATATCAACATAATCTTCCCATATCAATTTCTTCTTGTTTGGGTTACCTCTTATTAATATGAATAATTCTTGATTTTTCAGTAAAGCATCGGTGTCCGGACATATTTTTTTCAAAGTTTCTTCAATTGGAAGAGGTAAATGAAATGTTCCACCAACAACTTTATCAATTTTAACATAATGTGGCAGTTGCTTTTTCATGATAGTCTCCTTTTTTACTACTGTTTGGAAAGCTTTGGCTCTCTGAATCAATATTTTTTCATAGTCATTAAGAGTAGCTATTACGTCAGGAATTTCATCAGTACCCATATTATTTAAAATGCAATTAGAAGCTATAGTATTTTTCTGAAAACTATTTTTACAATTACTACAAATATATGAGTTTTCAATTTCAGCTGAATCATATAATTCTAATAATTTACTTATACCACTATTTTTTATTCCCAGTACAAACGGTAGGATATTGCCTTCGTCGGCAAATTTCTTTACGGGGTGTAATTGCCATAAACACAAAAGCCTCTCGCATGAAATACACGATGTACTAGGGGGATCCCTGTCAATTTTATAATACTCATTAATACCTTTCTCATATTTTTTCTTAATCTCCAGTTCGTCCAAACATATGACGTTTTCTGGACAAAAGAATTTTTTCCGCGACTCGTTAAACACATCTGCTATTTTTGTCAATTTATCAATGTCGAAAGACTCTAGGGCATTATCAATTTGGAGAATTCTTTCGTAGGAAGATTTTATTCTGTAAATTAAACGCTTAATTGTTCGTAAATAAGGATAATGGGCAGATAGATAACTTAATTTTAAAAATTTCGATTTACACAACAGTGGTTGATCATAACATATTTTTGGATGCCCCTTTTTATTCGGGTTCCGTGACTCAGCAGAACAAACATCGATATCTCGATAGAACTCTAAAGCATCAAAATATGACCTATCTACTATGGTTTTGAATAAATCCGCTAATATTTGTAAGATATCTGGGTCAAGAGTTTTGCAATTATCATTACAAAGCCATGTACTTTTTGAATCTAATGGAAGAACGTTTGTTGACTGGCCTTTCTCGTTAACTACGATATTTTGTAAATTTTTAAATGCGTTTGCAAAATTGTACGACGTTTCTGCAAAGTAAGCTTCTGCTTTCGAACAGTGTTTTGCTAATCCACATAAGGCTGTTGCAGCAAATACCTCGTTTTCACTAATTACTTCTTTGCCGAGACGAGCTAAAGAAACTTGAACTTTATTTTGACATGTTTTAATCGATTGTTTTACTGAATCGATTTCCTTATCTCGTGCATATATGACTTCAGTAACTATTTTTTCAGCTTTTATTAATGTTTCCAATGATTGGTTATCGATCTTATTTGCAACATTAGTTATGTAATATTCTTTGGATTTCAAAAGATTTTTTGTACTCTTTCCAGTAATAATCTTTTTAGGTTTTTTATTTAGAGAAGTTGGTAGTCTCGATTTTTTAAAGTTTTTGATAATAAAATGTTGATTTGAGCTGCAAGACATTTTTCTTTTGATTTTTATGTCATTTGCCATTTGCTTATACCGCAGAGCCTTCATATAAAGTATTTTGTGCTTCATTTTTTGATGATAAGTCATGTTGATTGCTTTTTTCCTTTCTGCTTTATTGACAATTTTGCTGATTGTAGGCTTCTGTAATGTTTTTTTTAATTTGTATTTAGTTTTTCTTACCTCCGAAATTTTGTGTTTATGCGATTCATAATATTTTCTAGATCGTTTTACGGATAATTGCCGAAAATCTTTTTTCGATTGTTGACTACTAAGAGACGTTGGAGCACCGCTGATAATATCTTGAAAACCAGGTATACCGGTGAATAAATTCGGAAATGTATTGAAACTTTTTCCATTATCATCACCAGTTATATGTTCTGACGGCAGCGATTTTCCGCTTATAATCTCTACTTGCGAGTTCGAATATGGAAGTTCATCAACTAAAGATTCAGAGTCGAAAATTACACCTGGAGCGGAATTCGGAAAGGGAAGATCGAGAGATTCGTCAACATAATCGGGCACCGTAATTTTTTCTAGAAAAATAATATATGCAATTGCCTCTTGCTGTAACTTAAAATGTGTCTCAACATTGCAATCACCAACTAGTACCCAATGATTGGATTCACGAAGAATATTAATGTAATGACCGGAGTCAATCGGCCACGAAGTAGACCCGTAGTGAAATATCACACTTTTTAATTGATACATTGTTTCAGAAATAATTACAACGTCATTTTTTGAATAATCTAGTTGGAAATCATTTAGTTTTCTACATTCGCCATCAGATTCATTGGTATATATTTGTAACTGCAAAATCAGTACCTGACTTGTATTTTCAATAGATATTTTCATACGTTTTTCATTGCCACACATTTCTTCGCATGGCTTATATATATTAGCCCACTGATCTAAATTGTAGTCGATAATTTCTTGCAAACTGGCACTTTTTATGTTTTGTGGAATACGTAACGGAACTATGTAATCTAATTTTGAATCAGACTTACGGAAGATACTACAATATGTACAAGCTATCTCTGTGATAATATGAAAAGAAAGACTAGAATGTAAATTGTTTGAATTTAAACAAAGTTGCTTAATAAAATCAACGACATCTTTTTCTTGGTTTTGCATGAAGATTTGGCCAGCGAAGATTTTTACTAATATCATTGATATTTTTCCACCAGAGACATATGTGTTGAAGGCCTTTTGTAACATATTTTTCTCTGGATTATTTAAAAATTTCAATCTAATTGACAGGCAGTTGAACAAACTTTGTAAACTGGAAGTTGCATAAGAATCTCTTTCATAACTATCAATGTGATTAATTTTCCATGAATCGTTAAGACCTGAAGGAACATGTTTGGCAATATTTAATGCATCTTCATATTCCCGATAAGGCTTAAATTTTTTTTTATTCAATAGATCAACGAATGTTTCAGCGACTTCAAAACTTGGTTCAGCATTTTCGGTCAACTCATCAAATTTTCTTTTATTATTTTTAGAACAATTTAGCTCATGTGCACATTCAATACCATCGTTCACGAAAACGATTGGTTTATAAATTTTTGTTGTTACTGTATTCTGAGGAATTAATTTACTTGGAAATTTTTGAACAAATTTTGGTATAGTATTTTTATTTTGCTCGGTTTTAGATGTATTTATTGTTTGAATATTAATTTTCATATTAGGCGATGTTGACGGTAAAACTATTTTTTCCAGGAAAATAATATACGTACCATTATAGTTTGGAAATTTATTACATGGAGAAACAATTGAATCGTTAGCGATGGTCCAATTATTGAACTGTCGAAGAATACTAAAGTAATGACCTGATTCAATTGAACCGTCATGCATTATTACACTTTTGACTCTAAAGTTTTTTCCAGAAATGACAAGTACTTCGTTTTCAAAAGGTTTTAATTGAAAATCCGTTATTTTTCGGCGTCTACCGTTTTGATCAATTTTATAAATTAACAATTGCAAAATAAGAATATCATTAACGGTATTTATAGAATTTTTTATACATCTTACCTGACCGCATGAGCTCACATTACAAGGTTCGTCAGAATTAATCCAACATTCTACATTATAATCTATAATGTCTTGCAAACTGAAATATTTCTTGTTTACTGGAAGAGATAATAGTAGTATACAATCAGAATTTAAGACCGTCCTATTTGTATAATTGCAATGAGTACAACGCACTAGCGTAATAAATTCAAAATTAAGACTTGATAACAAACGTTGAGATATAAGACAGAGTTCCCTAATAAAATCTGCAGCATCTAATTGCTCTACTGCAATAAAGTCCTCTCCAGCGAAAGCTCTCACATTTTTTATATCTACATTATTGCCAGCAGAATACTCTTGAAGAGCTTTCTGTAAAGTATCCTTCTCTGGGTTATTCAAAATTTTTGATCTTACTGAATAACAGTGAAACAAACTTTGTAAACTAGCAATTGCGTAACAAGAAACTTTTATTTTGTTTTCAAATGGGTTTTCAATACCAACAATTTTCCACAAATTATCTGTATTCAACGTACTACTGTCATTACGACCCACTTCGTTTTCTAATTTTTCATGTGAATCAGAAATTTTTAATTTTTTATTTTTCGGAAAACCTGCGAACAATTCATTAGTTTCTACAATATGCTCGGATGTATCAATTTCATTCAGTTCACTCAACTTTCTTTTGATTTGATTACAAGTTCGTTCAGAAGTACATTGCTTATTGTTATTAACGTTTAATAATGATTTCTTACTATTATTAGCATCAGTAATTTTGAGAAAAGCTGCTGTTGAAGGAATAGTTACATTTTTTATTTGATTGTTATTCTTGACATCAGTTGTTAGGCGTGGTAAAACAATTTTTTCCAGAAAGATAACATAGGCACCTTGTTGCTCAGGAAATTTATAACTAAACGAAATATTTAAGTCATCAACTATTCTCCAATAGTTCGTTTCACGGAGAATATTAGTGTAGTGACCAAATGGAAGACTGGATGTGTAAAATATTGCACTTCTAACTCTATACATTACTTCAGATATAGATATTATTTCTTTTTCTAAGGATTCGAGTTTGAAATCAATTATTTTTTTATGATTGGACTCACAATTACTTTTTGGTAATTTTAAAATCAAAATATCATTTTTACTTATTACGGATTTCTTTATACACTTATTAAAACCACATTTTGTTTCGCAAGGCACTTCTAAATCAGTCCAGTGTTCCAAATTATCATCAATTATTTTTTGTAAAGTGATAGATTTCATTTTTTGTGAGAATGTCAGCGGTAAAATGCAATTGAAATGTTCAACTGATTTACTCAAATTATTGCAACTTCGACAGCCAATTTCTGTAATAATATCGAAGCACAGACTGGACATCAAATTTTGAGATTTAAGACAAAGTTCTGCAATAAAATCGACAACATCTTTCTGCATTTTTGAAGTAAATTTTTGTCCGGCAAACTTTCTCACTGATATTATTGATACATTCTGACCAGAAGCATACGCTTGAAAAGCTTGTTGCAATGGGTTGTTTTCTGGGTCATTAAGAATTTTCTGTCTGATAGAAGGACAGTGAAATAAACTTTGTAAACTTGAGCTTGCATAACATGAAACTTTATCGACGTTGTTAATACCCAAAATTTTCCACGGATTGGAAGAAAATGTAAGTTTTGAATTTAACCGGGAATAAATAGTTGCGACTGTTTTATCATTATTACAGTCATGAACATCCGTTTCGAATTTTTGAAAATGAATACTACGATCACTATAATTATTATTATTATTATTATTATTATTATTATTATTATTATCATTATTATTATTATTATTATCATTATTATTATTATTATTATTATTATTATTATTATTATTGAGTAATTCTATAACACTCGTGTTGATAGAGGGAAACTGTTGCAATGATAAATTTTCATATATACTATAAAGATGAGATCTCATGTTGTTATAATCATAGGTAATTGTTATTGGATTTCTTTTGAAAAGGATGGATGTGGCAAAAGCTATCGCAAAAACACCACAATCTTTATCATTATTTTGGTATTGAACTTTTTCAAAAATAATTTTACTTTTGTCTAATTCTCCATTTATAACTAAATACGGAAACAACTGGATCAAAAATTGTTTATTACAATCATGTAATCGACGAAGATTAAGAGAATCATATATTCGAATTGTATCAGTATCATAATAACAACAAATCCAGTGACCTCCGACACATTTTTCGCAAAAATCATCGCAACTGTGTAGTATTTGTAGATGTATTGAACCGCGAGGAATCGCTTGTATCCATTGTTTTCTTTGATTTTGCATAATTTTTCGTAATTATAAAGTACTACGGGGTTGAATAATTGAAGCAGTTTTCTGAGAGTACTCATGTATCATAAAATGAAAAATGTCGATATGGTTGTCGTTTAATTTCATTCCATTCATAATTAATTGTTTATCGAAAGGATTCAATTTATATCGGGAATGAGGTAATGGATTATTTTTGTCATGTGTATTATAGGGATGTGCAGAAACATTTACAAGATGTGTACTATTATTATCAGTTGATATATCAATGTTTTCCACGAAGGGAAAATGCATTAACATGTAATTTTCAAATATGTTGACAACGTGTTGCGTGATTTTTTCATAAACGTAATGTATTTTAGTAGGATTTTTCTTTAAAAATATTGATGTCGCAAAAGCTATTGCTAAACTGCCACAATCCTTATTATTACTTGGAGTTTGCACTTTTTCAAAAATTATTCTGTCTCTGTTAACTTTCCCATTTATAATTAGGTATGGAAACAATTGATTTAGAAACTGTTCGCTACACATGCACAATTGATTTCGATTTGACGAGTCGTAAATGCGAATAAATTTAGTATCAAAATAGCAACATATCCAGTTCATCGCTACAGATTGATTGCAATTATTATCGTAACAATTACGTAAAATTTGTAAATGCATCGAATGAAGAGAGATAGGTTTAAGCCATTGCTGACCTGGACATTGCATTATTTGTTGCAATGATATTATACTTCTGGGTTCAATAATAGGAGGTATTTTTTGAGAACATGAATTCAGTATAAAATGAAATAAGTTAATATGATTATTTTGTAGAGCAGATCCATTTAAAATTAATCTTTTATCAGAACCACTTAGTTTGTAACGAAAACAATTGATTTTGCTTTGATTGACCATAATGATTCAATGAGGAATGAGATATTATGGAATTCAATCCCACAGAAAGAATACGCTTGTTGGTTAGAAATTACAATGTCTTTTGTTCAAAGATTTAATAACATTTAAATGTTGATATTTATTGTTATTAGACTTTATCAATTGTTAACAATTTTGATCAAAATAGTATTTTATTGTACGTTTCAGATACAAATATGGTACAGATGTTAGGTACAGTGTGCGTATGGTACATACGTTCTTAAATAAAAATGTAGTACGAAAAGTACAGTACTAATTAGGTACACTGAAATACAATGTAAGTACAGAATGTATATAGTAAGTACAAGTAGTACAGTACTAAATAGGTATACTGAAATACAATATAAGTACAAAATGTTTTTAAGTACAAATGAGTACAGTTTTTTTGTCAAGTACGGCTGAAAATGTACAGTGCTGGTTATATCAAAATGACGAACTCACACCAGCAACTTGTACAACAGTACAATATAATAAAAATTTTTATGCCAGCCAAATATCCTGTGCCTTTATATTAGGTAGAAATTTGAAAGAACCGTAATCCCTTTGATCGTGGAAACCTGCAAATGAAAAATAAAAATGGTTACTGAATTGTCTGATAATAACAAAATATTTATTTTATAATTATTAAATATTTTAATGTCGTCGTAAGTTAAAGTAATGGGAGAATACTTTACTAACAATACTCAGAGAATACTTTACTAACAATAAAATGACAATAAAACTAAATACCTTCAAGTACAGAAATTTCTTTACAAAATAAAACCCATTTTCTTCTATTCTTTGATAAATAAAATTATACAAGTGAAAATGCTTTTGAAGTTTGTCTACCCAATAGATTATCAAATGTCAATAAAAAATCATGGTCAGAAAATAATAAAATTGTATAGTATATTTTATAGTATTTTTTAAGATAATGATCCATTGACACTTGTTTTTCACAATTAGCGTATACATAGATAGACATTTGAAACTCATACTCACTGAATGCTTCTGATGTTAAAAACTTAGTGAATTTTTCCAATGCGTCAGTTTATTCCATTCAATCCATGAATTATGTCGTGATTAATTTTTCTAATGTGGACACTATATTGATGCTTATTTTTATATGTTCATAAAAAAATTAATTAGCTGATAGACCTGAAAATAGAAATTGTATATGAAAGACTACTGAAGTTGAATATATGTAAACCTATTAATACCAAAAAACTATACTATTGATATTGAATTTTATTTTGTGGTTTGAACAAGAGCATGGTTAATGACATACGTTTTCAATTTTGACAATATATCAATGAATAGTATAAAAGGTATTGCGATCGATAACAGTAGCTAGCTGAATACAATATATTTTCATTATAAATCTATTTTAATACTATCTAGCTTTTCTATAAATGTGAACCACAGTCAGCAGTGTAAGCATAAAAAAATAACATTAAATGCAAAAGTAAGTGTGATTGGTATTTAATATATATATAAATATATATATATATAGTATGTAGCTTGTGATTTTCTTTTAATCAAAATATAAAATAACAAAAGTGTATGCACCACAACGTGATGATGCAAATTCATCAGTAGAGTCCAAAAATCAATGAATATCTGCTCAAAACGTGAACGGAATGAACTTTCAAAGCAAACTAATACTACAGAATTCCATAACATCTTTTTTTTAAAGGCTTATTGTTAGTAACTAGCTAGATTAAACCAACTCACCTAATAAACTTGATCTTTGTTGTCTAAAGTTTGCAAACTCTCACCACCAAAAATGTCAGTATTCACAACAATGACTATAATAATTCGTGGTCGTTAAAAAGTAGTCCAAATCAAATTTCATTCGTGAATAATAAAAGGCCTAATAAAAACTAACACAATGGAAATATTTGTTGCTAACGCACTCGCGATCGTTACTTCCATTCAGGTTAACTAAGCGAGTATAATCCGTTTTTTTTTGTTTCATCAGATCATCTCTGCTATTTACAGTGGTAACTAGATGTCGCTAGGTATTGTGACATTACTTTCATTAGTTTTTGATCATTCATATACTATACTAAATTTTATTAAGAGTAATAATTTAAGAATAATAATTAATCGGGATTGTCTCAAAAAATTCTCGTGCCAATTAGAAAATAAAAATTTAATTGATATTAAAAATATAATTCGTGCAGACAGAGAACGTGGAATAAAACGGACTACGGTCTTTTTTTTCGTCTGCTCCATTTTATTTTGGTGGTTGACAGTAAAATTAAATATTTTTCTGGACAGAGGAAAGGAGCGGAACAGATATCTTGTCAAAGAATTTTAATATCAAATACTTACACGAATGGAGGATTAATTAAAAATGTGTAAAATCTCATTTATTTGACTAGTATCAAATTGCAATAGAAAAAAATAATAATTGTCGCCGATAAAGCAGAAAAACTTTTATTTCTTTATTGTTATAAATATGAACTACATTTATGTATTTCATCAATACAATACGAACAGTCTTTTACATATATTTTTGTATCATAGAGATTCACTTATACATATGAGTTATTGCTTACTAAATATCCTCCTTTTTATAACATTAAAAAACGACTAAATATACATATTATTCACATAAACATTTTTTCTTAGATTTGTATATTCTTGAGTTATAATACATGCTCACAGTCAAACCGTAATCGTACATAACAGGAGGTCTTTATTTTTCAACTTTAGCATAATCATTTTTTCTCGCAATCACTATATGTTAATTTGCTTCTCAGAAAAAATTTTTCTTCTCTATCATAACTAAAAATATATTTAAAAAAACACTGAAAAAATGTACCATCACATGTATACAAAGTGTTATCTTATGTTTGGTGTCAAAAACTAAATCGTACTTATAAAATGTATCGTCCATTTGAAGAATCCATATAAGTAATAATACTACCTTTTACAAATTATCACATTTTTCATTCTTACACATTAAAAAATGGACAATACATTTTTAACTGAGTTACCAATCATAGTTTCTCTTTTATTTTAATACAGTTATAATTTTTGGCACGTTGAATTTAATATAATATATATATATATTTTCTTATTCATAAACTTACTTTAGTAAACAGAACATTTGTGTAAAGGAATGAATATATATTATGTTTTAATAATCAAAGATTGGCAAAAAAAAGCCAATGTTGAAATTTAAATTAAGATACATTGAATGTAAAGTCTTGACTTAAAATTGACCATAGTATTTTATAAAAAACATGACTTTCCAAGAAAAAAATATACCTACATTGTAGCATGAAATCATTGTAAAACTTACTAATTATTTTTTTTGTTATCATTATTAGTCTTGAAAGCTCCAGTAAATCCTGCAATTCTCTTATTCGCTGAGTCATGAATGTTTTCTTGATCCTGATACCTCTTCAAAGGCTTATTAGCCTGTTGCACCTTCTCGATAGACAAATTTTCTTCTTCCTTTAATATCTGTATAGCAGATATGTCTTTGCAAACGAGTTTGAGAAGCCCTAAAACCAAGGATTTATTTGGTTTCAGATCACAGACAGGAATTCGACAAATAAAACTGAATAATAATAAATAACATGTACCTTGGTTACTGGTACTTCCTGTTACAATAACACAGCATCCCTTTGATAAATCAGTTAAACTTTCTGCCTTGAACGAGTTTACTTGTATAGGGAGCTTGTGTATTCCATCAGTAATTGATCCAGTTCCAAATAACATGGGCCCACTACGATTGTGAGCAACAGTTATTATGGTCTTGATATAAGCCTTTACTTCTGTAAATTATAAAAATAAAAAATTTAGTTCAATGCAATTATTCATGTCTGAACAAAATTTGCTAAATTGAATAATAATACAAAAAAATATAATATGTTTGCTTACTATAATATGATATGTTTGCTTATATTAATATAATATAATATGTTTGCTTACTTATTTCCCCTTTTACTTTAGCTAATTCGACAAATGGAACCATAGGTATAGATGCGAGTTGACCTGTTGATTTTGTCACGTGGAAACCTTTTGTTTCCACTGTAGAGTTTGGCTGAATTATGATTTCATAATTAACGAGGCCTAGAGCTTTGTGGAATGGTGTTGGGCGAACAACATGGCCCTGGCATGAATCGAGATAAAGAATCTAAAATCAAGCAATTAATATTACGTTATACGTATACAAAAATACATACAATGTGTGCAATGCCTGAATTGAATACGTACCCTGTGAGTGACAAATTCCTTAATCAATTCATCGATTCGTTTTTCATCAAAAACTAATAACATAATTTTTTTTTGCCCATTGGATATGACAGCTCTCAAAAGATCAATAGGTTCTTCCTCTTGTCCATTTTTGTAGTTGGCAACTTTCTTGATGCCAAGAATCTGCTCCAAATAACCGGTAAATTCCCTGAGAGTACATAATAAATACTGAAGTATGAAAATGCTACTTTATTGGAAAAATAAAGCTAAGAGTGATAAACAAATTAGGGAAAACTTACACACAGTAGTCATTGTCTGTTGCTTCCAACAGATATTGAATATCAATATCCCGGGTGTATTGAACGTCCTGACCTTCAGAATTGATTGGCATTGTGTGAAAAATACTCTGTCAAAAAACTGAACAACAATTTTATAAGTCCACTTTACTAATTTCTATACTAGCGTTGAAATTTTGAAAGCCAAGAAAAATTTTAATAATGATCATAACCTTTACGTTAATATATTTTTTTTTAATAATACAGTGCATTAAAGAAAGATTTTATGTAAAATTAGTTTGGATACTTACTAAAGATTGCAACCACAGAAACACAGCGTGCTAATTTTCAGTTCACAATGATAACAAA
>JAQJZY010103949.1:0-14701 GCA_030551275.1 Chalcidoidea sp. 12a-bis
TAACTTAAAATCCACTTGAATATTGAAATATTGAATAGCATAATTCTATGATAATTGTTGCGTTTATATAATTTTTGATTTTATGTTATAAACACACACGCGCGCGCGCACACGCACACGCATATGAATTGGAATAAATTGTTATTAAGGAGGTTCAGAACCATTACGAAAATGCATAGAATGAGCTAAAATTGCCAAATGTCTTAGATTTAACGATCAAGAGCATCTGTAAATTTTTTCAATATTTTTCACCTGCCAAATTTGAAAGAAAATCGTGCTCAAAGTTGAGCTCTTATACACGGGCTCTTATGGGAGAGGTGGTATTGAAAGTGATTCACTTAAAGTGCAAATATAGAAAAAATGCACAGACCGTTATGAAAAACTATTCACATGAAAAATAAACATTAAGGAATCTAATGTCAAAGTTTGAGCCTAGGTCTCCTGGCAAAATAGTAAACAATCAATTAAAATGTGAACGGAAACTCGAGCTTATAGGTTATGCGGGGAGGTGCGCGGGGCGCTGAACGGCGCGGGCGGTGAGAGGGGAGTCGCCCCGCACCTCCCTTGTTTGTTCTGAACCTTCTTAAGTGCATTTTTTACAGTATCTATTTTTGTTATTGTATAGTACCTATTATAACTATATAACATATATTACGTAATGTATCATGCAATGAAATCTTGACCAGAAAAAAAAAGTGATGAGATCTAAGTGATAGATATCTAAAATTTTGGAAAAACATTCAATAATAGACAAAAAGATTGAATTATTGCATTGCAATGCAACAAATCAAATTTTGGAATGTGCGGTTTAAATCCATCGCCGCATTTTTATTAATAATCGCAAAATTTCAATATTTTTCTAGTTTTATTCAATGTTATTCCAAAAATACCATAGTTTAATCATGAGTAGTGCAGTTTTGTTACAAATATAAAACTTTGTGCACACAAGGACATGCAAATGTAATGGCCAAAACCATGCAGTTGTGAAATTGATCAGTCAATATTTAAATTGATCTTACTGTATTGCGTGTTAACACGCACAGACTGGAACATGCAGCAGTACATATATATATGATGGAATACACTGAAATTTGTCATATAATTATTTAGTATTATGTACATAGTCTATCAAATTATTTTATTTCTATTAATTTTTATAACCTGTAAAGGCTACGCCAGTAATATTTTATTCTATAAAACGTCGATTGATTCTAATAATATAATAATATTATCTGTATGCCACTACAACCTAAAAATCGTAATTTCGTTGCTAATTTTTAGCTTAAAGTGGCATAAATTATCGTATGCATCTGGTACAGAAAGTCTTTTTCTCAAAACGAGATACAGCACTCGTCTTTGGCTCGTACTGTAAACCTCTCGTTTCGTGAAACAATTAGCCCCAGCCTGACTTGAGGAGGAGACGACTGGATAGTGCACGGCATCCACAACGAAAGCGACCATCGGCTCATTAGCTGGACGGCATCAAGAGAACCAACCGAAAAGAGAACGCCATTCAAAAGAGTGAATTTGAGGGGATATGAAATGCGAATAAATTTGACGCGAAAAAATTAGCGCCAGCAGCGCACAAGAGGATCGGCAGAAGAAGTTATGCGCAGAGTTGCCCTGGCCTGCGACGCTACAATTAAATGTACATACCTCGAATTTCTTTGACGTCGTGGAAATATTCATCTGCTAGTTTATTATATCTAATCTGTAAATTTTCTAATTGAGATGCTTGCTCTTTTCTTTCTTCTTTTTCATGTTTATATTTTTTCTCCAAAGATTTAAGTTCAGCCTTTAAATGGTTTATTTGTCGATCTTTCAGTTTTAAAACGTCATCGTTATTGACTTTATTGATCTCCTGAAGACGTCCGAAAAAAATTGCATTAATGAAAATCGTGGCATAGTTATTTCAGAATTTATATTTAAGGAGGATGGGGAGAAAAACAAAAATAAACAGAATGAGCTCAATTTGACAAATGTGACACATTAAAGCATCATGAACATCTATGAATTTTTTCAATATTTTTACCAGACAAATTTGGAAGAAAATCGATCTCAAAGTTGAGCTCTTATACACGGGATCTTATAGGAGACGTGGTATTCAAAACGATTAATTTATAGTGCAAATGCAGATAAAATGCACAGAATTTTAAAGAAAACCTACATACATGTAAAATAAATATTACGGAACCTAATGCCAAAGTTAAAGCTAAGGTCACCATCGAAACACGTAAGTAATCAATCGAAATGTGAACAAAAACTCAAGTTTATAGTTTATTGGGGTTTGCGCGGGAAGCGGAGCGGCGCGCGCTATGAGAGAGGAGTCCCTCCGCACCGGTCCCACAGCTGACTGTCCCCACCCTCCTTAACAAATCTAAACTCACTGTGATGCGTGGCTTCTCGTACACTTCTTTGGCTTTACTTTGTCTGTGACTTTCAGAATTTTGTGTCTCCAAAGTATTCAAGCCATATCGTCAGCATCAATTGAGGATTCTCTTGAATGGCCTTTAATGCCACTATTAGTTTTTTTCTTATTTCCTTCAAAATTTTCGATCAAATCACTTTCACCGTCATGTTCAACAGTTTTTCTAAGTTTCCTGACATCGGGACCATTTTGAATCTATAATTTTTATTAATATATATATATTAATTTTTTTTTATATAGGGTGAATGTCCCTATTATCGGCAGGTTAAAGAATCAATGTGCCAATTACTGGCATTTTAAGCTGTATACAATTTAGAATGGTACAATAAGAAAGAAAAATAATATTAAATCGTTCAATGTGTATTGCAGCACAATTTAAAACTGATTGAAAAGAATTACAGGTCTCTTATTCGCGATTGTTATATGGCCGGTAATTTGCCTTAAGAAAAAATCGAATGAACCCCTACTCGGTCACTTTTACAATCTCGTCGAATAAATATATTGATATTTTTATGTAACGAAACAAGTTTTAATAAACTCAATAGGTTCAGTAGATTAATAATAAACCAATTATTTTGCTTGTATTAGCGAAGTTTATTTAATTAAAGTTAAAACAAAAGTGTCCGGACATTTGGGGGGAGGGGGGCCGATAATTGGGAGAACTACCCTATGAATATATTAAATTATCTAGGTAGTAACCTGTAATTTTCTTTTGTTGTTCTTCTTCTCCTCCAAAATTTCTCTTTTTATATCATCATACTTCGCTGTCGGTACTTTCATCTAGTTAAAGAAGTACAAAAAATGGTATAATATAAGAATTGAGAGTGAATTCACTTTTCAAAAGAACTTAAATAAAAGATTTCAATATTTTTAATAATTTTCAATGAATCTTTAATAATTTTCAATATTTTTCAATATTTAAAAAATCTTTAATAATTTTTAATAATGTTAAAAGGATTTTTAATAGTTTTCAATAGTTTATTAAATTTATATTCGCTTTTCAAAATAAAAATGAACTAATTTACATGTTAAGTTAGTAAAATACTAATAAACTGTATGATAATGCTTATGCAGTTATCTATGACAGAAGTATAACAGTTATTACCGATATAATTTATATAAAAAAACAATAAGTAATAGTAACAACAACTATAATAGCAATCAAAGGACAGCGTATATAGCGTATACGCATAAGTATATACGTTATTGAAATAGAAAACATTAAAATTATTATAAATTCAAATTCAGCTATTATATGTTAATATTGCATAGTTTTTTCATTGACATTAAAAAGGCAAACATTTTACGATTTTGGTACTCAAAACGAGGGTATATTTTTTTAAAGTCAAATTATATAATAACGTTATATAATAAGAATTTTTTAATTGTTTTGTACATTTATACGTTTTAAGTAGAAATAAAGCAATAAATATACAACAGTAAATATATGATTGAAATTGAAATTTCGAATAAACCGTCTTTGCAAAAATGTGTTCCGCTCAAGGCCTCTTTTTAAAATATAATCTCACTCAAATTGAAATTTTTTAAGATTATGGTAAATAATTTTTTAACATTTAGCAGGAATATTTATATAATAAATACTCCTGCTATTTGAATGGTAATTTTACCTACTATTGGATGATGAAAACTGGTAGCTTTTATAGACAACTTTAAAGGTAAAAGCTTACAAAATTTAATGGTTTCAATTTAATTTTCATTACTTTTAATTTTTTAGATTTAACATTGGGTGGGGAACAGATAAGATTTGTAATATAGTACTTATTATGAAATGATGGTTTGAAAATATTTAGAAGACAACAAAACACGGTGTATATTATTAAAATTGAGTGTGTAGTGATTAACTGAAAAGTCTAATAGCGTCTAATTGAAAACCAAAACATTCTTTCAATTGTATGCGAGTATCAATAGGATTCTATACATGCACAGTTGTTACATATTGTTGAGGTGATTATTTTATTTTATATTACAAAATTAACCCAAAGCTGCTGAATAGACTGATGGTTATATATTGTACATGTCATAAATGATTTTTTTTCATACTTTTTTAATTTTCAATTGGGCGGTATTACTTTTTTTTGTTATCCGCTACATTTATCACTCAAAATCATCATAAATATTTAAAATAAAATCATTATACCTGGAAAGGCTTTTTTAAAGCAGTAGTTGCAGATTTCACATTGTCCAAGTCACTATTACAGCTGTCAGTCGCAGTATCAATAGATCTCGCTGGTGGCAATCTGATGGACATCTTGGAATATAATTCATTTAGCTCATCCTCAGAGTCTATTATATTAACAAAAAAGATACATGCAAATTTAAAATACATGTTATTAAGTAAAAAAAAACAAATATATAATCAAGTTACATAAGAAATTTATATTTTATATTGTACCTGCCATACACAGAATGAGGACTCTTAATGTTTTCGAGGCTTTACTAAAATCTTTCTCATCCTTTAATTTGTAACGCTTGTTTTTTTCGAAATTTCCATCTTCAAATTTGTGTCCATGAATTAAATCAGAAGTAATAGTACTGTCAGTGCCCTTCTTGGGGCCGTTTAAATTTCTCACTTTCAAGAATTGATACATGCAAGAACATTAAAAGGATTTTGAAAGGAACATTGCAATAGAATATCGACATATGATGCCTTACAGTATTTTATTCGTATAGAAATGACATATTTTCGCATCAGTTAATGAATATAATAATTTATTGTGTGAATAATTAACTTTTTAACAAGTCCTTGGTGATATATCAACCATTCAACAGAGAGATGGCTACAATTGGAGAATAATTCTGTCAATATGAGTGAAAATTTATATAATTATCCAAGTGTGCATATTGGTTAAAGTCTCATTTGTAAAATATTTCTATACGTAATTGCAATAATTATAGAATATGTATTGCTTTTTTTATTACTCGAAGGTCATATACTCAATTAGCAGTTAATTAAGTCTATACATTGCGTTAACACCATACATCTGTATATAATGCAGAAATTTCAACATATCATTCAGATATTATTTTATAATTGCACTTATATACAATTATTTTACAATGAAGATGTGATAAAGCATATGAATTTAATTTACAATCACCAGAATTACTCTCTAATTTTAGCTATTATAGTGCCCTCTATTCAACTATATTTATACATATAATCGGTTACTTACTATCAGTTAAATAAGTAATATTGGGCAGTAACAAGAATTTCAAATACAGATTAATAATTTAAATATATTAGAAGTACATATCATATATATTATATATCATAGCTCTGTAAGTTATTTGTAAAGACCTCTTATTATGCAATAGAAATATCCTAAAAAATAATAGTCTTAGAAAATGTACACTCGAATAAAGCTTATAGATTTTTACTTACCAGGATCACTTTCCGTTTTTAATTCTAAATTGAAAAATTGCTGAGAACTATTTCTCAAATTCTAATCACTTTCAAACGATTTTTATATTCATAATCGTAATGGAACTTCTTTCATAAATAATTTTCTGAAAACGGCATTATTTGGATTGAAACTTTTATCGTTTTATTTTAGATTCGGCATCACATACTGCTTTTGAGTTGGTGCACGAATTTCTTTCCAATTTAGCGTACGTAATCATAAATTTTTTTACCCCTCGTAGTTAAATTGTACGTTATAAATATTATAACAAATTATTCATATTATCGTCTCATTGAATAATCAAAATAACAAGGGGCTTTTTAGTCGGCGCAATCATGTCCGTATAAAATCATACGAAGAGTGATTGATGTAGTATTAAATAAATCGCATTATATAGTATTTAATGAATTTCTATAGCCGTTAATAAATTTCAATAATATTCAATGAATTTCTATAGTATTTAATAAATGTACCTCTCTCCTCAGACACTTTTTTAAAAAACGGTACATATGACATGCTAGTGGGAAATTGTAATTGGATTTTTGAGTGCTAGTAATTAGGCGCCAATATGTCGTGTTTGATCAAGTTCGAAATTGCGGTTAGCATTCGCAATACAAAATTACAATTTCTATTATGTACTCGTCACTTGTTTGCAGCTAAAAAATTGATTTATAAACATGTTCTAAACAACTGCTACCTGCTAGTATGACATTTTTACATTTTTTAAAAAGTTGTGTGCGTGTGTGTGAGAGAGAGAGGAGGGAGTATCGTCTTGAACGAAAATCTTAAAAAGGTTTTACATTAAATTAAATAACTTTGCCAAAACTGCATCAATTTAGCTGAAATGTGGCGTGGAAATAAAACAAAAAATAACTTTCTGGGAGGCTGGGAATCGCGATTTTATTGTATACAGTGACGGCTGTGACTGCTTACTAGCATGCATGCCACTACCGATACACTACATTTTTAATAGTACTTGATAATTTCCAAGAATATTTGATAATTTTCAAAAGTATTTAATAATTTGCAATAGTAGTTGATAATTTTCAATAGTATTTGATAGTTTTAAATAGTATTTTATAATTTTCAATAGTATTTAATAAATTTATATAAATCTTGATTTCATTGTATGCACGATAATATATTTAAATTAGAGACAATTGTTTGTAAGAGGATTTGCTATTTCTATAATGATATAACAACATCATCTAATAAGCTACTCTTTCATTTTATGTTGTAGAATCAGCAATACCTATTCCGATAGCAGGACGCTATCAATCAGGTGTTGGTTCAACAAATTCAAATTCTTCGCCAGAGCCATGTCATCGTGTTAGTGAAATAGATACGTCTAAGAACAGTGAGGCTGACGACAACACGATAGTGAAAAGTACAATAATTAATGATACTAATAATAGTCAATTACAGTATGATGAGTACGTTGTTCCTCCTAATCATAACGAATTACCTGCACAAGAAGATGAATACGGTGACGGTTTCGAAGATTATATGGAAGAGAGTGATATCGATGGTATGCAATCGGAAGTAGATGATAGCGATGATGACGAAAATGATCTTCCGCATAACCAGAAAATCGACTTTTACAATCAAACTATGTTTCCCGATGCAAATTTGAAGGTATGTGATGTTATAGTTATGATAACGGCACTGACTTTGGACTTGAAATTGCCAGATGAAGGTAAATTAAAATTAGCTAAATTTACCAAAGTCCTTGCTGGAGAAAGGTTCGATAATTTAAACCTTTCTAAGTACATGATGGATAAATGTTTTTCATCACAAGATGAATATGTAACTTACAACTTTTATTGTAGTAGTTGTAGCGCTACAAAGCTTTATTCGGTTAGTAGCAATGAACAAAATAGAAACCGAGAAGTTGTATGTTCTAACTGCAGTAAAAAAAATAAAATAACTACACAGTCGCCTAATTATTTTTTAAGCGTTGATCTAAAATATCAAATAAAACAATTATTATCCGATCCTTCTATGATAGATGATATTTTGACTAATGTACAATCAAGAAATCGTCACAGCGAATATGTTGCCGCTGTTAACGCTGGATCGATTCATAAAGCTATAATTGAAAGTTTCGCTAGTTCAGCTGATGAATCTGAAATTATGTGTACAGTTAACATGAATACGGATGGAGCGCCGCTCACTAAAAGCGGTAAAAGAGGCTTCTGGCCAGTGCAAATTATCTTGAATGATTTATCTCCTCGGATGAGATTTCGAAATGTATTATTGAGTGGATTATTACTAACAGATGTAGAACCAAAAAGCAACCTACTCAATTTGTACCTCTCGGAAGTGTATGTAAAACAAACGGATGAACTATGTGAAAAGGGTACACTGAAAAAAAAATTAGGTTAAAACAACAACAGAAGCTCTGTTGAAATGGAGCGACCGAGACTTTTCGTTAACTCAAGCCACCCGGTATATTGATTTTACTGCGAGCTGCTGTTAAATTAACTACATATGCTCTGTTTATTTCACATAACTTTTAATGAATTGACTCCATAAATGGTTACTTTAACATACGTTTTTTGTTTAGTTCACTTATATATTTAGATTGTATCAACGTAGTAAACGATTTTCCCCATAAAATTTTTTTTTATTTCCTTGATCCCTCGAAAAAAATGTTATTTGCAATTACCCGCACATCTGACTACTTATATAGACTCCGTACCCACTTGCAGGAAACGATCGAACACTACTTAAATTGAGGAGATGTTTTTGAAACGCTTACACATATTATATCGCACGCAAATTCTTAACAATATACATATACATATACAAACATATTAACGCTCGCAACAATCAGGACAATCTCCTGCAGTCTCGTCATATTTCGCTCTTTGTTATATGATGGGGGTCTTAAAGCTTCTTATATACTAATCGAAAGAATTTCCATGTAATTGTGGGAAAGACTATAATTTAAGATCAGCCACCTAGTGTCGTATTCCGTAACCTGTAAATATTTGAACTATGAGCGATGATTCTATATGGTTCGGCAGTTCAAATTTTTATTCGGCATATTTAGTAGATACCGTTGTCAGTTAATAAATCATAAATAATTTTTAAACCCATATTAAAAAATATAACTTTAAAGGTTGGTTTTTGCGAATGCGCAAAATTATCCCACGCCAAAATATGTATAAAAATAGAAAATGAAGCCTTTAATTGATTTTATAATATCCGTGTATCATTTATCATACGCATACCCGCGCGCGCTTCATTATGCTTTTGGAAATTATTTAAGATGATAAAAAAAACATATGATGATATATATATTTTTCAAAGTTTTTATTAATCTGAACATATATATCAAACGAGACGTACAATTTGAGATTATACATTTTTTGTAAATTATATATTATTGGTTTAGGTAAGTTTTTGTGCGCAACTTGAAGGTATTCATCTGTAAACTCGACCTCATATGAACACAAATGCTGAGAGTAGTGAATAATTTTCATTTTGTTACACAAGAATATTATGTCATTGGTTTCCCTATTTATCAGAATATTAATAATTTTGCCAAAAGTTACAGATTTTTCCTGAACTTCTAAAGCTACAATTGAATTTTCCACGTACTTTATGCCATTTATTAATACCCATGTAATAGGAACGTAAGATGTTACAATATTTTTTGCTAACTTTTTTTTAAATAATTTATAAGTGTCGAGGAATATGACGCTAGAAAATAATTGTTTACCACATTCAATAGTCCTTTGAAATCCATTACAAACAAGAAATCTATAATTTAAATCTAATTGATTTTTTACAGCTAAAGTTTTAGCCGTGTTCAACCTTGACCTTATTGCTTTGGCAATGTCTTTTAATGGCTTATGTCTGCCTTCAAATCTCATGCAAGAAAATTGACGCGGTAGGCCTAGTAATTTAATCATTCTAGGGTAATGTAGTACATGATGATGCTTGGGTTTTAGTTTTCTTTTTAAGACATTGCAATAGTGTGAATGATGATAAAAGATTTCTTTTTCAAGATTATTTATACTTTTCTCGGTCAGTACTGGAGCAAAAACGTAGCATGTGATTTTTCTAAGCGATAAATAGAGTTTCCAAGCATTATTCTTTTCAGGTACCAAATCACCGATTATAAATGTAAGATTACAAATTATGAACTTCATTTCAGCAGCGCTCATTATAATACACTTCTTTTTGATTTGCTCAAAATTTAGTTCAAGTGGAACATTAGAGGCAATCTTATTATAATAACTTTCCAATCTTTGTTGCAGTACGTTGAAACTAAATAACTTATCAACAAAAAGGAGATCATATAAAATTTCTCCAAGTTCATATCTGCATATACCCTCAAGCAAATCGTGCATGGGGTCAAACGAAACGCATTTGAATAAATCAAAACCTGGTATACGAGAAAAAACGCATTCATTTTTAACGCCATTTACTTTTTTTTCGATATCCGCTTTATGCTTTTCCGTACATCGTAATAGCTCAATATTCTCTTTTAAAGCAGTTCTACAATCTTTTTTTTCCATATAACAAATCCTACACGGAAAGTTAGAATTGAAACTTTCATTAAGTCCTAACATAGTATGTAATTCTAAATTGTCACCACTCAAGTTGAAAATATCAAAATATATGGTATGTAGTTTACCACTAACAGTAATGTTGATACCATTTTTTTGCAAGTCTTTCAGTTGTTCTATAACTGGGTGAAATAACTTTGAATGTTTTACAAATTTTTTAAACTCGGTTTTAGAAAGTTGAAATAAGAAAATATTTTGCAGTTGACTAGCAAACTCGGGTGGGATTCCAATTATACTACAATAAAGGCTATGCAACTTATTATATACCTTGCGCGACCCTATTGGATTATTAATCTCGAAATCATCGCCAAAAATGGTTAATGGCAATACTACTTTTCCTATAAATCTATTTTTAATAGCTTTCCATCTTTGGCTTTGAAAAATAGAACATAAACAGCTACATTTCTCTTTCTTATCAATATAGTCTATAATAGTATGATAGACGTTTGGAAGTTCCAAAAAACATTTCAATATTTGTTTTAATGGAATGCTAGCAACAGTCACTTGAACGGATTTATAAATCTTTTTTTTCCTTACTTTTTTTACTTTTAAAATGTTAGCAACATGAATCATTTTAGGTTCAATATAAAATAACGATTTCATAGATTCTAACGCTTTGTGATAAGACAAATAATTCTGAAAACAGCCTTTCATGGTATTTATAATATTGCTCAAGTTATCGCAATGCAAAGTTGTATTATTCAAAACTTGCAATGAATCGGAAAATTGACAGTTATAATAGTTTTGAAATGCTGTCATTACAAATAAGATCATTTTCACTGGCAGGTTCGTTTTTGCATATAAACTAGACATCAATATATCCGTAGCTCTAGAAACTCGAGTATTATAATCATCTGGCCCTATTGCAGCATTAACAGCATGTGATTCGACTACTTCTGGTATTTTATGTGATTCTAAGAGCACTTCTAAATCTAGTGGCAAGTCATAAACATTTTCAGGTGATAGAGGCTTTTGCAAATTTACATTCTGCGATTCATTTTGATGAACTTCTAAATCATATTCCTGCGATTGATTTTCAGCACATATATGTGTTTTAGTGTGTTTTATTATAGCATATGCTTTGGTGAACGTTCTAAAACAATTAGGTTGCTTACATATGAATTTACAGGACCCTTTATGGAGTATTTTTAAATGTTTTGAAAAAGTCTCTATCTCGAGAAAAGTCGCTTCGCAACCTGGACATTCGATATCCATTTTTTCAAATCTTAATGTTACTAATATATTGAACTAATTGAACTAAACACTTTCAGTTTAAAAAACAATTTTAAAAGACTAATACTTTTTACTAATACGTACTACTAAAATACGTAGTTAATTCGTACAGTGTCTTATTTTAGTGCAGGTAATATTAAATTTATGTCATTTAAAAGTTCGTCGACGTTCAAGGCTACTGGATCCCACCGCGTACGAAATCGATATAAACCATGTTGTAACAACAACCACAAATGTTGGCTTTGCGGTGGATATTTTGCGGAGAATACGTGGAATGATTTGAAAACGCAGTCTACTGCTTCAGTTAATGTAGGCATTGGATATTCGGTGTCGTCGATTATTACATAACTTGACTCTATTCTAAAATCATCTTCGCCCACTCCAATAACATAAGGCTGTACAGTGATGTTTTTACTAGCAGCAAAAGTACGTCTATCTTCTTTTGTTCTCTGAATCTCGCCGTAATTCTGTAATTAAATAAAATGGAAATGTTACAGAAGTGAATCTATGTACTTTTACCAAATATTAAAAACCTTCACGTGGGTGATAATGCCCTCGAAGCTTTCAATGCAGGACGGTTTCCAATATTTCCTTTTGCCTTGAGGAATCCTTGCATTTGATGCAAACATAAACGACAACTGGATGAGCTCGATAAAAAATTTGGAGTCTGAAAAAATGTTTGATTCAATGTACAAAAATGTATAAATGAGTAAAAGTACTATAAGTTTTATGTACAAATATACAAACCTTCGGTAAAGTTTTCTTTTTCCAACAATTCTCTCAACGTAATACATAATTCATCTTTCGGTGGAGGTCTGCATTGTGAAATCTTTAAAAAGAAATCACTAAAATTGTTAATAGAGTTGTCAACATTACAAATGCCACTTAGATTAAAATCAATTTCTATTAATTCGTAAGCTCTGGGATTTTTCAAAATAGGCCACAGCTCAAACAAACTGCCTACACGTTTATTTGATTTTATTTCTTCGTTTGGATGCCTGTAGTTAAAGGTCGTCTTCCAATGATTTTTTGCTGTGTCCCAAGGCTCTTCTAAATTGCGAAGCCAATCAAGGCTAGCTTGAACCTCATCAGTAGGAATATCCTCGTCACTATCTGCTGATGTTGTTTGTTCTTCAGCGTAAGGTAGTATTACTCCTGTTGGTAATCTTCTGAGATTATTATACTTATGCAAAAGTCTTCCTGTTGCCCTTTGAGCAACCCCATTGAGAGCTTTGGTTTTTGGAATTGACGGAGAGTAATAAATACTTGCTATTTCGGTTGGAAAAACTTCTACTATTTTTCTTCTTAATATCATAAAATCGGGTTCTTCTAACTCCCTAATACTGGAAAAAACATTTTGTATCCTCTTATTTATAAAATGTGAAACTATTTTATAATTGAAAAATCATTGGCTTTGTTACCTCTTAACCAATCTAAGTGTTGCACACATAACATGATGTACGACTTTTTTTCTTTTTGTCACATTTAGACATCCCTTATTAGAATACCAAGTTAATACATTACTGCCTTCAAAACAATCTTCTAGTATTTGACGAACATTAATGTTCTCTGTAATAAAAATGTGATTGACTCTTTCGTTCCCATTTATTTCTTGCAGTGGACTTCTTGATGATGGTAACGCTTCTTTTACACCACTATTTGATGGAATTGTACTGTTTGTATTACTTGCTGTTGGAGCTGTAGATGCAGATTCCTAGACAATATTTATAGATATAAATTAAATGATTAACAGTCAGAAATAAAAGGCTAAGTTATATTTCATTAAATTTGAATGTATTTGCTTTTGTTAATGTATACTTACACACTGTTTTATAAAATACGTTTGATGGCTATTCCAAAAATCTTCTACTAATTGACCAGGAAGAATATTTTTGACGTTACTATACGACAAATTTTTCAGATCAGCCACCGTAACCACTTGCTTTGCTACAATATTACTTATGTAAAAATCTACCGTTTATAAAATTGAATTTAATTCGAATTATTACCCTCGAATGACTCAATGTATTTTTCGTAGCCTAGGTCGAGCAACAAACCATACAGGCTGATTCCAGCCATGATGCTGATTTCGAAATTGACAACTATTTTCTGAATTTTATACTTTTTTTATACGAGAAATATCTTAATTTCCAAAATTTCGGTTAGGTTATGCACGTGGCAATATACCAAAATGCCGGCCGGCCGGCGAGGAGAGGTTATTATATTTACACTGATAATGTGAGTAGCTCTGGCGGTAGTTCTCTTGTGGATACGTAGGTAAGGGAGGTCCGCTGTCGACATTCACCACAATATGTTTTGCGTTTCGTACTTTATTCATATAAAGACGTGGAATTTTATACGCTTTTATTCGTATAAAGGTGTAAAAGGAAACTGGTGGCGATGTGCCGTTCTCGGTTCCACACTCAACTGATCGCTGTACGGCGACTCGAGCGCTCGAAGCGCGGGACGGCAAGAGCGCGAGGTGGCCGACCCACACTCTGACTATACGTGCATATGGCAGCATTGACTCTGTCAACTGCCAGTGCCATGTTCTGACTTATGCCAACGATTAGCGATATAATCGTAACTATTAAATATTCCGATTAATATAATTTATTATTCTATGACTGCTGATTTAACTATTCTCATTTATCATACATGTATATTATTAATATTGAAATTATTTTGTTTATTTAGTTAGTTCAATGAAAATTAAGTTGATTCAATGATAATTCTATCAAAACAAAAGTTTTTGCGTTTGTTTCAAATTCGAAGAAACATTTATATCAACCACCAAAGATTTTTTGTTTTACCATCAAATTTTAGTAGATTCTACATAAACGGCTGACATTTTAACTGATATGACTGTCAAAACAACAGAGTATGCTGTTGGTTCATTTCAATGTAGTGAATTCTGTCATTTCAACTGACTGTGCAGTAGATTCAGCATTCGCGCAGTTAAGCCGATAGAGGGCCGTTGAATAGACTGCGAGCCAATTGAGTGAACAACTAACCCGGTCAATGCAACAATTATTTTT
>JAQJZY010114587.1:0-19914 GCA_030551275.1 Chalcidoidea sp. 12a-bis
TATTTTTATACGTATATATCTTGTAATCTATACTGTACGATATCATAAGTATTTATATTTTTTCACTGTTATATTATGTTACGCCATACGGCATTGCCTTGGCGAAATAAAATCGATATCAATTCATCAATTTTTTGCCCAATGATTGGAACAATAATATATATAATCTAAATATTTCGACGTGTGAGAATGTTGGGCATACAGTCAAATTCCGATTCTCTTGCATTTTTGTAAGAGAATCGAGCATGATGTTTCAATCGATCAGGGAGCTAGAAACCAAAAAGTAGGCTATGGAGAAGGGAAAATCAGAAGCGTAGCTAGAATTGACTGGCAGATTGCGCGTGGCCAGCGGTAGAGAGAAAGAGAGAGAGAAAGAGAGAGAGCGGAAGAAAATCGGAATTCAACTACATTTGCTTATAAACCTCAATGCTCATATTTGGTGCTCCAGTGGCCGGATGGCATACTTTTTTCCCAGTGCGAATGTATGTAACAAGCTCGGTAACATACAGGCATACTTATTAATGGTTGAATAAAGGTGCGTTATTTGTGCTTGCTAACTTCCTCTTATACTGCTTTCTCTATATGCTATCCCACAGAATTCAGAAATTGAAGCAAACTAAAATATTTTGCAAAATATATTTATAAAAATTTATACATATTTACAATAAACAATTATAATTCCATAAAAAATGAACAGATACTCATCAGGATTTTCTTTCTATATGTAGATGGAGTAGAAGACATCGACACGGGATGTCTGGTGGTTCATCAAAGGATATCATAGATTACAGAACTGGCTACATAAAGTCACACTTACGATCTCCATCGGGAAGAGTTCGTTAAATATAGTTAAACGTGATTATTATCAAGAGAATACAAGTTCATAATATCAATGGTTTTGGCGGTTCTGAACATTCAGAAAATATTATTAAAAAAATGATCTTTAAGAAAAATGAATCCTAGTAGCAGTCGAATGTGGGTTGAACATTTTTTCTATTTTATATAAATTTATTGACAGTTTAATAAAATATTGTTCACAACTGTTCAGTGCTATTTTTATATCCTGGCAGTTTACGGCAAAAAGTTTTTTATTTTTGAAAAATCATGAATTTTGAAAACGCTTAAGTTACTCGATTTGTTATTGTCTCTCACCTTTATTTTCTTGCGATTTTACGGAGATAAATCTTATATGGATAATACATGGCACTAGAGCTTTGATTTTGGGATGACTATACTGATGCTGGAAAATCTTATCAATTCCATTGCGTTATTAGTAACCTTTGGTACCATGCGTATAAGGTAAGACTTTCGTATGATTTCTGGAACAAGGCCTTTTTACGTACAAATCAATCTAACTAGAATAATATCTCTTCTGATTCAGTACAAAGAGTTTGCTCTGTTTATTTCACTAACAACAAAACATTTGTTGATGAATTGAAATAAAAAAAGTTTATGAACTATCATTAAATAAACTTTATTTTGTTGAAGTTTTGCATTTTTTTTGTTATAATATTTGAATATTTCTTTAATAAGAATAAAGTCATGAGCAAAACTTTTTGTGTTCGATCTGGCCCATCTTTTTATGTAATTTAATCCCCCGATTTTTGTTTGTGACAAGGTTAAAATCACGTACAAACTTTAACATCGATAAAAACCCAAAACGTCATTTTTCGTAATTTTTGGCGTTTTTTTATGATTTCACAGAAAACAAAGAATGATATCGTCAACTTGAGTTCAGATTCGGATTTTACGACTCAAAAAATGTCGAAAACAATATTTTAATTTTCTTCCATGCCCATTTTGAGCCATTGCAGAGCTTCAAAAGCATGAAAATTTCGTAAAATATGTCAAATTTGCGATTTTTTTACTTTTTTTTCGTTCGTATGAACTTTTACACTGTATTAAGCTCTGCAGAGCTCAAAATTTAGGCTAGAAGATATGATTTTCGGTGTATTTTGAGGCGTAGAATTCGAATCTGAAGCATGTTTAACGCTATCTCTTTTTATTTTTGGTTAATTTAAAAAAAAACCATGCAAAATTACCTAGTTTTTTGTTATTATTTTTTTAACTTCACCGAGCTGAAAAAGGGCGTCACAAACATTTCCCAGGATGGGCCCAAGCTTTTTTTGCATTCACATACCTTCTAGAATGATAATATAAAATAATTAGGAAGAACGCAACACTTTTGCATTTTTGAAAACTGTTGGTGAATTAAGGGCGAAGATTTACGGATTTATAATGTGTAAGGATATGTGCATTCTATTTTTGCAAACAAATACTTAGGAAGATTATGTAATTGTTTGTAACAATGGATAAATGAATGATAACACTGGCTAGAAATATTTATAGATTAACAATTTTTGGTCACGAAGACAGACAAGTTGCATGTTATTGAGAATGTGTAGTATGAGTTTTCTATTAAATGAACGAGAAAGGGGAGAGGGAACACAGTAAAAGGGGAAGGAGAGAGGGAAATAGATATTATAAGTAGCTTGTCTATACTACAGGTCGCGTTAAGATATTTTGTGTCCTCTTGTGAGTTGATAGTATTGTCTGTAATTTTAATATGAATTGATTCTGCTATTCTTCTTTTCATCTATTTATTTTCCGAGTGTATTATGTGTGTATTTTCCCAATCGAACTCGTGTGAGGGATTATTGATGATGTGTACTGGTACTGGTAGTAATCTGTATTTTGAGATTAACGGATTCTCAATTGTGTGATTGATAGAATATTTGTGTTCAGCAATTCTTGCTTTCAAACCCCTTTTAATTTCTCCCAGGTATATAATTGCGAAACGTCAAATGAAGAACTAATATTATTTATTTGAACTTGGGATGGCCCTTACGACTGTTTTTCTTTTACCAAAAAAATTGTTGATGCTCAGTAATGGCCGACAGCTACTAACATAAACGAAAGCAGCAAAGTCGGCCCACTAAACACAGTGACAGCCAGAGGCATCAGTCGGGCGAGCGGCTTGATAAGTGTAAAGCCGCGAGTACATGCACAGCAGTGGTTAATGCCGGCGTTTTTTTTGCGTGAGTACAGCGATGGACGTAAGGCATTCTTCCACCGATTTCTGTAAATTAAGAAAACATTTTCTTTGCATTTGTTAGCATAGTGGTGGATGATTAACTTAATTTTGATTATATAAAATAAATTTCAATAATAATCAGATAAAAATAATGTTATGTTTTCGAGAAAAATAAAAATAATAGTATAAAGTAGAAATTGGCTTTGCAAAATAAATTGAGATGATATAAATAAAAATATATACACTGCTGCGCAACAAAAAAATGGGACAATTGTTCAACCATTAATCAAAGTAAAGAAAAGAAAATTTTTTCTACATTTGGAAATTTTTGGATGTTAATGTTCGTTGAGAATAATTATTATTTTCCGGTGTTAAACATAAATGAAATTGGCAATGACGTCACTGGGAGCAAAACAAACAAGACCATGCGGAGACATACACAAAAATAAATAACGCGGCACACTAACAAACAGTTAGTGATGACCGATAGGCAGGAATAAAAATTTTTTTATATATTGCGTAGTTAGTGTGTGTCAGTCAGCTTAGCGGTAAGAGGCATTGATCAAAAGATCGCTAACGTCCAAAATTAAAGTAAATAGCCAAATTAAATAAAATCATATTCACTCTCACTCGGGGTGATAGGAAAAGACTTGAGTCGATTAGGCCTTGAATAAATAGACCCCAGTCGCCTCCTTCACCCATTGTATAACAATAGCGACTACTAGCGAGCAGCTAGAAGATTGAGTTTGGGGGCTCCAACCAGCGCAGCGACAAGATTATCTCGACGTGATGGAGCTTCACAAGGATAGCTCGCGGTTCGAGCAAGCAGCCAGAATTAATAACTGGCTGATGGAAAACTACACAGCGGCGGATTTTGAAGTGATGACAAATGTCGGCGGTAACGTCACGCGAATGCGCCAAAGCTGAAGCACTTGGCTTACGAGCATTTGTGAGGAGCTTCAAAAGGCTGACGCCACCGCTTTTGCTTCACACCCTCTGCACCGCGTCGAGGAAGATGACTCGGAATGAACTTCATCAAAACGTTTAGGTGTGTTCCCGATCCTGATGAGGATCAACTGTTGATCAAAAGTACAGAGGTTAAAATACCCTTGGAGGTTGCGGGTATAAAAGTTACTCCCGCTCTGGCATCTCTTGGCTTAGCTGGACGTGTCAGAGAATGAAATGAAAGAAGTCATGGAACTGGTAGACAGGTGTGCTCCTGCGTCAGATAAGGCTCTGAGATTTGCCATTGGGGTCGAGCATGGAATCGATATAGGCAGTGCTCGCCCGGTCTAACGGAAATATTATCCTGTCTCCTACAAATTATAAGAGAAGATGCATGCTATGATTAAGCAGATGCTAGAGAACGATATTATCGAGTCAGGGAAGAAAGACTAAGTATGTTCCACCGCGAGATTTTCACGGGACAATGAAATAGTTACAGAGCAGTTGCGTAGAAGAGGAACTAAGAGACAAGGTGTAGTTAATAAAAAGATCGTGAAAATCACTGATTTTCATATATTATCTCACTCATACAAGTCTATGAAATGTTGCGCGAACTATATGCAAAGTAGGCTCGCTAGAATGTCGAGAGCGGCCATTGTTGAACGTCACACGGCGAGGCCTTAAAGTCTTAAATACTGCTTCACTCAAAATGGCAGAACATGCGGCGGCACACGAGAAGCTCATCTGCAGGCGCGGACAATCATGTCACTTCACCTGCAGGAAGCTCTCGGCGACGATCAACAAACGGCCTCGTGAAGAGCAACACCAGGTCGCAGTCACGCGGTCCTGATGCTGAACTTCCGCTGCCGCGGCACTCCCGATCGCGAGTAAAAAGAGAGAAAGAGAGAGAGAAACCTCACCGTTGCTTTTTGGATTCGCCTGGGTTGGCGAAGGCGATGCCGTTGCTGAGGTGGCTCCGGCGGATGTCCCGGACAAAGAGACGCTGCCAATCGCTGGTGAAGGCCGGGCGCGACCCGGCTCGTCTTCCTCAAGGAGTTGGTGCAGTGTCGTGGATGGTGACCCTCCGCTCGGCGTCCTCTCACCTCTTTTTCTCATTCGCACACCCTGCTCGCTCTCGCCAGCTACCCAAATCCGGCCGGCGTCGTCGGTGTCCAAGAGAGAAGTGCCAGCGCCGCAGCTTGCGCGGCACTGCCTTCACTCTCGCTATCTCGCTCTCACACTTGAGCGAGCATATGAGCTCACGCTCTCCTACTCTCTGGCTCGGTCTCTCTACCTGATTCTCTCTCTCACACTCTCTCGTTCCCCTACTCTTCTTCTTCCCTTCTCGCTCTCTGCCTTGCGGCTCATCGTCCTCCTCTTCCTATGCCAAGCCGCTAACACCTCAACAAACGAAGATGCAAAGCATGAGATTGTGCTCCCTAACACACACACTAACAGCTTGGCGGCGGCAGACGGACGAGCAACTGGAGAAGGCAAAACGGCGGAAGGCTTGAAAAGCCTATTTCCCCGTTACAATATATAGGTTGTTTCTGGAACGATTCCAGCTATAGAATGCTTGTTTCCAAGAAAAACGCTAGTTTCTGGGAGAGCCCATAAAAGTTCTATGTATAATGCTCGTTTCTGGTATTTATAAAAGGGTTATTGTTAAGAGATGAAATAACCCAATAACCCTTGAATCGTAGGGGCTGATAGCCTATGAGCTATGGAGTCCTCCCCAGTATTCTATGGTTAATGGGGAAGCGGGCGGGCAATATACACGAGTTCAATTTTCAGCCTATGTTAAAATCTTGAAGGGGTTAAAACTACCCCAATAATGTTTGTACTTTGGGAGAAAGATAATATTATATATATTTATCACTGCACATTATTGTATATGCGTTTTATCAATTTATTTTTACTACTTTTTCATTGGCAGACTTATTTTGACTATTTGTTTTTTTGTATTCATTTTGTAGTTTGTTAAACTAATTTAATTGGTTTTTTTGTATGGCAGAAGAAAATTTGATATTTAAAAAAAATCTGATTTATACGTGAACCCAAACAGAAAAGAATTGTTAGAATCTGCTGAAATGTCATTCAAAATTTCTGATCAAGTGTAATATTTAGCAAAATTTTCCTGAAACTTAATATTTTTTCATTATTAATTCACCTAGCAGATGATTCATATATCAATATGATTAAAAAAAAGAAATGTAATACTCCAAATTAACATGAGTATAATTCTATTATACTTGAAAATTTCAAGTGCAGTTTCCTTCACTGCATCGTACTTATTTATGTGTAGACGCATCTTAAATTTAAGGTCACATATAGATATTTATATCAAAATTTGTTGGAAAGGGAAAAAAACGTTACTGCCTTTTAAAACATAAATAAATTAATATAGCATTTTTTAAAACTGAGAAAAAATGTCAGCTTATACTTGGAATGTGCAGCTTATTCTTGGAAAGGTTAAAAAAAGAAATATTAAAGCAAATATTTTTGAAAAGGAAAAGAACAATTTAACCTTGAAAATTATAGAGAACAGAAAAAACTTGAATGTTTTAAAAATAGGATAAAAAAGAAAGAGTGACACCAAATATTTATCTTCACCAACCTTCGAATCCTCGGGAACCTGGTAGAGTGCTGTTCGTGACGTGGCCGGACCTTGAGTTGGTTGCAGCTCGACGCTGCTCGTCCTTTTTCATCTGCAGTAGAAATTCTTTGGCCCCGTGTGCCTCCTCCCTTGCCTCGATCCTTTCAGCATTCCAGAGCCTCGAGCTGATCGCATCCAGATGCCGTTTGAGTGCGAAGCTGTACTCGCAGTCCAGGCGTCAGATGAGCTTGTCGCCGATGACCTGCCTGATCTGCTTCGTCGGCTTTGTCGTGTTGAAGTCTGGCTGGGCTCGCACATTCCACTCAGAGTATGGAGAGACCCTCGCCGTTTGCTTGAGGGGCGGCTGCGGTTGTTGAGGCTCGGCTTGCGGCTGCTGCTTCGTGGACGGCAGCTTCTGTTGTTCGCTGTTGTCCGCGATAGCTGCTGGTGGACGATGATTTCAGGCGTTGTGCTGCGCCTGGCCTTGAAACTATCTAGCCCCTTCTGCAGCCGAGCGATTCTCTCCTGCAGGCCTGGTGACGGTGTGAAGTCGAGGAGCGGCTGATCAGTCTCCACCTTGGTAGCTTCTGTGTGCTGCGGGTAGTTGGTCATGAGAGATGTTTCTGCAGCTTCTTGCTCCTGCTGCATCGGGGTTGGCTGATGCGGCTTCTGGCTTCCTGCAGCTCCAGCGTGCTGCCTGGACTTGGATACTGTTGAGTCACAAGAAAGATTAGCAAAACGAACCTTTTTCGTTTTATGCGTCTGTAGCTGCTGTTGCTCTCTCTCTCGTTTCTCGATGGTTTAAATATTGATGAGGGAATTTTACCCGACATTTCGATGCGATCGAAGCCTAGTTTGCGTATCTTCTGTGTAACTGTTTGCAGTGGGGTGGCATCTTCATTTTCTTCAATGTAGACATCCTGTTCGCCGAACTCTCTGTCCTCTTTCAGCTTTTGCTGCTTCTTCGCTGCAGCGATCCTCAGCCGAGCTTCACGTTTCAGCTCGATTTCGTGCGCGTCAACGATCTTGTTGATTTCTGCGAAAGCACGCTCGAAGTGCTGGTGGCTCTCTTCCTTCTCGAGCTCTTTTTGCCTCTGCCTTACTTTCTTTTCGAACACATATGCGTATGCGTTCGAAAAGACACTTCCTTTTTCCCAGAGATCACGTGCTTTTACACAATTCTTCTTGAGGAAAGCACGTGTTTCTTCGTTGGGAAACATGGTCAGCTTGAGGCTGACTTTCTCTGAGAGTGCAGCTTTGTGTGAACGAGGCTGCTTCTGGTTTGCACGAACTCTGTTGCAGCACTCACACGAACAACTTATTGATAAAATAACGCGCGGCTTTGTGGTACTCGATGCAGATGCCACTGTACAAGAAAATGCTGTTGCTGCTGCGATCGACGACGTGCGAGTGGCAGTCGCCGGCCGGCTCATTAGGCAGAGCGGCCTGTGGAGCGGAGAGCGACGCCACTGAACTTAGGCTCCTCTCCTTTTTCCGTTGCTGGTTCCAGCCTGCTCAGCAGGTCCGACGTTGTCGGTTTGATACCTTTGGCATCGCGCGAGCGTAGGTTATATTTGCTGCTCTTGGCTCGCGTCGCACTGTCGTGTATATATGTGTGTTTCGTCTCTCTCACATATACTGTCGCTTGCGCGTGTCTGCACGATGATCGGCGGCTTGCTTCGGCGGTCGGCCTCGTCTCTTCTTTTGCTGCTGCTCTGCTGCGATCGATAACGATGACGTGTTTTCCTTCCGCTTTACAAAATTGCCAAACACTGGGCGCAAATATTTCGCATGTATAGCGCTTTTTAGGCGTTTGCCTTTTAATGTCATTTTTATTATCGTTTTGTCATGTATATGAGGCATTTTTTCCATTCTTTTCGACCATTTATTTGTTGCAGTTTTGTTTGAATTATTCGAATCTATTTTAATTGAATTGTGAGCATTTGCATTTAACTGCTGTAATGTTGAATTAATTCAGCTTTTAGAATTTTTATCTGCCGCTTGTGAATGTAAATCATTTGCGCCTTGTAGCTCACATTGATTCAACGTATTTTCATCGATTTTATTTGCAGTTTGAATTTGTTCTTTTTTCTTAGCGCAACATGTTTTGATTGCGGCTTCAAATTTACATGAGTCATTTAATTGATTTTCACTTGAATTATTCGTTTTCTCGCTAGTATTTTTAGAATGTAACTGCGTTTGAAATTCAACTTGCGTATCATGTTTTTCAATTAACACGCCGTTCTCGATTAATCGTTTCCAAAATCTTGGCGGCTTCAAATTTCTTCCGTACATTAACAATGCAGGTATGGCCTGTCATTTTATGAACGTTTGTATTATACACAAATTTAAATTCGGGGATAAGCGAATCCCAGTTTTTGTGATTATCTCCTACGAATGCAGTTATCATAACTTTTAAGTCTTTGTTTACACGTTCAACGGGATTACTCTGTGCCACGTGCATACCTGTTCTCTCGTGTTGAATTGCACTTTGATTTATAAAATCTGAAAATTCTCCGCCTGTGAACTCTTTTCCATTATTAGAAATGATTGTTTCTGGTGTACCTACGTTTGGACAACAAATATTTTCCACTGCGTGTCGTACAAGTTTGGCAGTTTTATTTCTAATAGGAATGCACATAATATATTTCGAAAAAATAACTTTACAGACTACTAAAAAACGATTGCCGTTCACCCTGCGCGGCAGCTTACCAATTAAGTCAATGCTTATCACTTTTGCGGGCTCTTCAACGTGACGCGTACCCATAAGACCTATTTGTTTTTGTTCGATCAAATCGATCGACGTCCGCATACATTCCAGGCCAATAGTATGATTGCGCAATTTTCTTGTATGTTTTGTCGACACCGGGATGAGCAGAAGTCGGCTCGTTTTGGATTTCGCGCATAATATTCTCGCGATTTACTAATGGAATGACTAGTTTCCAAGTCAGTTATTATTTCATTTATTGACGGATCGGCTCTATATTTGTACATTTTTCCGTTTATTAGAGTCCAATCTTTGTATCGTTTTGGATGGTTTTTTATTTGATGCGCGCAGTTATTATACCATGGATCATCGGTTTCTTTGATTAAATTTATTTTACATACATGCAGCAGATCGTCATCCTCATACATGCGGGATTAGCAGTCCGGTACGACATTAAGGCACCCACCATGGTGAATCACATCCAATCATACTCTTGCAGCTCTTGTACCGAACGGCCTAGATGACCAACTGGATTTTTCTTTTTAAACAGCCATTGCAAGGCAGAGTGACCGTACCGTAAAATATTCCTCCTCAATGTATGGACGGAATTTTTCAACCGCGAATTTAATTACAATTAATTCTTTCTTTAGGGTCGACCAGAATCCTTCATACAAATCCGTATATGGGATATCGTTAATTTCAGGAGTTGAGCTTTTCGTGGCTTCTTTGGCAAGGGAGTCAACCTTTTCATTTCCCGAAATTCCTTCATGAGACGGCACCCAGAAGAAGTTTATCTTTCGCGAGGGATGCATTTTATTTAGGTCATTGTATTTTCTTTTTATTTCCAAGATGCACTTCGGGAGTCCGAAAAGATGTATACCGGACGATCAATATCACGGAACGCTATTTGCATGGCTTCGTTGAGAGCTATACATTCCGCTGTGTATACGGATGCTTGCTGCACGATGGTTTTTTTAATATAGATATTCAAATCTGAGCAGATATATGCGGCTCCCACTAAAGAATTATCTGAGTATTTACTGCCATCCGTGTACACAGCGATTGCACCGCTCTCTGATTTAATTTGGATTCCGTATTTTTACTCTTTTTGATATCATGACCAAAATCGGCGTTGATAGGTATGGAAGTAAATGCAGTTTTGTAATCATGCATGTATAATCCTATGTTGGACTGTGATTTAATTGTCAAGCGTTTCTCGATTAGAGGCATGATACATTTTGAGACTAGGCGGGGATGAAATACATCTCTCTTTTTAGCAATGTGATAGTGTTTCATAATGGTTTGAGTGGTTTGGCTACTGTTGTTCGCCAAGGATTTTACTACAAAGCATTTACATAGAAATTCTACACGATGAACAATAAGCGGTATTTTGGCTTCTGAAAGTATGACATTGTTTGGAGTGGAGTTTCTGTACCCTAAGGCCAATCTTACTGCTTTTCGTTGGATTAATTCTAGTTTTTCAGATAGATCACTACGTTTTGGAAAGTATGCAAACGAACCATACTCCATAATCGACCTTATGTAACTTTTGAACAGTAAGATAAGTATATGAGGATGAGTACCCCGCCAAGTGCCTCTTAAAAATTTTAAAACGTTTAAGGCTTTGGAGCACCTATTAACTACCGAATTGATCTGTTGGGCAAAAGTGAGTTTGAAATCATATATGATACCGAGAAATCGCGCTGATTCTGTTGACTTGATAATGCAATCGCCAAGTTTAATTTCATGGATTCCAGGTAATATGTTTTTATTGTTGAAATGAATAAACTTTGTTTTGTGTTCCGTGAGTTCTAAGTCTATAGCCTGTAGGTTCGTTTTAATCTTTTTAATGGCATTGGTAAGTATTCGTAAGCCTCTTGTTAAGGAAGCACATTTTATGTACACGGCAATATCATCTGCAAATTGGGAGACAATAATACTTTTTTGTAGGCCTGCTAGAATGTGAATTACATGTATTATGTACAATAATGGACTTAAAACTCCTCCTTGCGGTACTCCTTTAAATGACAAACGGTGTTCATTTTTCAGAATGTCTGCGAATATTAATCTACCGTGGGTTATAAATTTAATGAAAAAAACAACATTTACCGTGCAGCCAATTTCCGCTAACTTAGTCAACAAAATATCAATATTTATGTTATTGAAAGCTCCTTTGACATCTAAAAAAAGGCGCAAGGAGATGTTTTTTTTTCTAGAAACGTTTCCTCAACTTTGAGGGTCAAAGTTGTAAGATTATCTGCACACGACCGGTTTTCACGAAAGCCGTATTGACTACTGGGAAGGAGATTTTGATGCTCCACCCACCAAGATAATCTATTTTTGATCAACGTTTCAAATAATTTGCACATACATGAAGTTAGCGAGATAGGCCTTACACCACTATTATCTGCTTTAGGGATAAAATGCAAATAGGAATGCTTCCAAGTTTGTGGAAAGTCGTTGCTTTGGAGCATGTTATTAAATATGTCAACTACTATTAGTTTGAATTTAATCGTAAGTTTTTGTATCATTTCAAAGTCGATACCATCCATTCCGGGGGCTGAGTTTACATTATTCGAATTGAGCGCAGCGTTGAATTCTGCGAAGTCAAAAGGAATGTCGAAAAATTCATTTGTTTGGCACTGCGGAATCCAAGACGGGTCCGATACTTGTCTTTCTTGAGAACATAATTTGTATAGCTCCGCGGTAATTTTATCGGAAGTCTGCAGATTCTCAGTTGTGTGAATAGCCTGGGGCTTGGTCCAGCTGTTTTTAAGGATTTTGCATTTTTTCATTACAAAACTTAAATTGGAGTAAGCGTTTAGACTTTCCAGAAACTTGGTACAGCATTCCTTTTTTTTTGTTAGTAGCCTTACGAAAAAGTGCACAATGCTTTTTATAGTTAATAAGGTCGGCCATGTTCTTTGTGAATTTCCATTTTTTATAAGTTGCGCGTCTGAGCCTTTTTAATAAGGCACATTCGTTGTCCCACCAAGGAACAGGGTTTTTCTGGACACGCTTATTCTTAGCAACAAAATTTGGAATTCTTGGAGTGCTCGATTTAATGACAGTCGCTATAAGCTCTGTAATATAAATGTATTTTTCGCTGGCAGATTTGATCTCGAATTCTTCCGTGAGAAGCGATTGATAATTTTTATCTAGCGATTATTGATACATTGACCAGTCTGTGCATACACTTTTTAATTTAAAAGTTTTTTTTTCATATACATATTTTTTAGTACTAATTTCTATGTCTATCCGATAGTGATCAGACCCCAGGAGCTCGTCCCCAACACAGACTGTGGTTTTACTACTTAGACCGGGTGAGGTAAGAATTACATCTAAATTCGAGCAATAGTCTCGGTGTATATCTTCGTAAGTGATAGAGTCAAAATTGAGTATATTTAAGTCGTGCGACTCGATCGCATTATAGAAGCTTTCTCCGTTGTCGTCGGTGTCACGACAATTCCAACTAGAGTTATGTGCGTTAAAATCGCCTACTAATAAACAGTGCGGGCGATTGTTCACGTTGTCACATAAAGCGTCCCACTGCGTCTGTGTTAGTGTACGGCCTGTCGGGGATCTGTAGCATGAAATGATGTCAATTGGCGGGCTTACGTTATTTATAGAAATTCCGCAAATTTCAATAGATTCGTCGAGCGCAATTAAATTTTGAATTTCGTAGAACGCAAACTACTTACGAATTAGGAATAGAATATCTCCTCCTCTTCCCACTCCTCTGTTTCTTCTTACTGGCAGAAATTCAGGATGTCGGACTATGTATTTTTCGTTTAGCCATGACTCTACACAAATGAAGATGTCCGTATTTTTCAGCATTAGATCTACATCGATTTTTCTTTTTTTGAAACTTTTGGTATTCCAAAAAACTATTTTAATATCCGAATTTTTTAGAGATTGAGCCATTTTAATTTTTTAATTAAGTTTCGTAAAATTCGTCGGCACTAGAATCACCACTTACTTGCAATTCTTGAGAGAAGGAGGAATTATTTAGCTTTTTCACAATACGATTTATTCTAGACCTGAGATTTTTGTCACCAATACTTTCACGGATCTCTGTTAGCATAGATATTAGTCCGTCAGTGTCACTAGTATATTTAGCGGCTTCTTCAATCAAATTTTGATTGGCGTAAGAAGTTACTAAAAACTTTTCAAAGTCGTCTTGGCTGATTGGGAACTTGTGTGTGTTTAAATCAAACATTTGAGTAATAGTCGACAACTCTGCTTTTATATTCTTGAGGCGCGCTTCGGAAGTATCATTTTTATTCGTAGTAGTCGGTGTGGGTTCAATAGAGAGATTCATAGGTAGGTTAGAGTTCGTTGAGGCGCTGCTGCTCTCGGACTTGCGAGTCCTTTTCCTTGGAAGTTCAAGCGGTTTCGCAAACAGAGTATCAGTTTCTTCGATATTCTCGGTTGAGTTTTGCTGTATCTCAGGAGCGGTCGACAGCCTTAGAGGAGGGTCACCAACTGCTGGAGTATCATAAGTCGTAGAATTTGGAATTTCTTAGTTGTAAACATTGTCTGCGTAGTTTGCTTCGGTGTTTTTGTTTACTTCTGTCTCGCTCGGACACATCTTGGCAATGTGTCCTTCTATGTTACAAAGGAAGCATTTGAGTGTATCTGTACTTGGATATATATAATATAAAAGATCTTCAAAGTCAATTTTAATAATTTCAGGAATTTTCGATATGTCATTAGGGTCAATATATGTTTGCCTCCGAGAACTTAGCACATGACTGTATCCTTCCTTGGTAATTGAAGCTTTAAGCGTTGTGATGGGAGAGAATCTTTTGACATTAAGGCTATCCAATATTTCTTCAATAATGTGATGCTGGATCGGAGGAGCTACATTTGAACAAATTATTCTTTTCTGCTTAGAGGCGATAGGCCTAAAAGTGACATCTTGGTCCTTAACTTTAATCGATGAGTGTTTGTCTGTGAGATCATCTACTATTTTACTGCTTGTTAAGTATAGACATATGCGGTTCTTGGAAATCCTCGTTGCGTATATAATGTTTTTAGGTTGAACTAGCTCGCCTACTGCACATGTATAGTCTGTAAGCGTTAAACTATTGGCACAATCAAGTATCAGGCCTTGCTCTCTTACTGGAAAATCGTTACTTTGAGTGGCTGCTGCATAAGTGCGACTTACTTGGGGATTAACTTTGTACGTGAAAACATTTGACTGTGGGAGCTGAGAGGAATGGCTTTTGGTTAGAAAAGCCATATTGATTAGATAAGATTTTCTTGTTGTTTAGCTGTACGGGAACCGTGCGAGGCCTGGTACAGCAGGGCAGAGCCCAGGTACACACGCGGCACTACAGATATAAACCTCACTGCTATTTATCACGGAGCGAAAGCAAACACGTCTGCTCACCGTGACTGTCCGAACCGAACTCACTTTTTTATTTTATTTTCAGGGCGCGGGTTGCGAAAGATACTATCGAACTCTACTGTTCGATTTAAATTTCCGTGCGATTGTATAAGAACAGCTCCCAAACCGGTACCTGACGCAACATAGTGCACTTGGAATGGCAGATCGGGATCAGGTGTGTGGATCATCGGGGCTGTCATTACTTAATGTTTTAATTTATTGAACGCGTTTTCTTGTTCGGACATCCATTTCAATTTCGCGTCTTGTTTAGTTAGTCTATGTAGCGGCTCCGATATTTTAGCAAAGTCTTTTATGAATCTACGATACCACGAAGCCAGGCCAATAAACGAACGTAATTTTTTAAGCGTTTTAGGTCTCGGATAGTCGCGAATAGATGCGGTTTTGTCCCAATCGATGCGCAGCCCGTGGACGTTTACCAAGAAGCCTAAATAACGAGTTTACTCTTATCGCGGTTTATAGTTAAACCCGCTTTTTTGATTCGGAGAATTGATTTTTTGAAATGACCTCCGTTTTGGCCCAGCACGTCAGGTTATTTTTTAAATCGCGAAAATTCGATTTTTCGAAAATTAAAATTTTTTTCTTATCACTTCCTGATATAAGTTTTCCTACGTAATTTTTGCCGTAGATTCCAAATCCGTCGTCAGAATTGATTTAGCAATCAGTTTAAGGCCTCAAAAATGCATTTAAACATGAAAAAAGCCGATTTTACCGAATCCCCTCTCAATGAGCTATATCTCGTCATCTATAACAAATTTTTTAACGTGCACTGCTCATTGGAAAGAAATTTTTCTAGCCTTTAAAATGAGATATCACTCGTTAAAATCGGTCCATTGTAGCCTGAATTATCGCAGATTTAAATAAACTCATTTTTCCGGAAATCGTACGAAAATCAAATCTAGCTTACGAATAGCAAAGTGAGCAATAAAGCAAGAGGCATTGCATTCGCGGTCTATAGCTTCCAACACAAAACAAAAACATGATAGAGGTATATGCTCGAAGGCTGCGAGTGTATTTGCTAGAAAACACTATAGTTGGCGCGTCAGTCGCACTGCACAAACAGCTGATTCAACTAGGTATAACCTTTCAGTGTGAATGTGTTCTAAACATTAATTCACTTACATTTCTTGTTTTGCCTTGCATGTTACAATGAATTAACTATTTATTTATAAAGCAGATTGATCAAAGTCTAGAAAATGTTGCAAAAGAGAATGTACCAATGTATTAATAGTCTTAGAGATGAATCGCGTCAAGTGGGCACACCCAATTCCTGCCCAAGCAAATTATATAAAGTGAATATATCGAATCTTTACGCCAACAGCAATATATAAACGATGAACTTTTGGCAAAATTATTATGTTAAGTATTTTTCCAAAATTTGAGACTTTTTTTAGGCAATAATTCATTGCGTCGAAATATTAAATATTTTTCATGAAAATTTATAGGCACGCCATTGAAAGGCAGCTCTTTCATATAAAAAATATAGTTTCGTATAATAAATAATTTTTTCATATTTTTAAAAACTTTTTAATAAACAATGGAGATTTTTATTAAGTTCTCGATTATGTAATGGTTAAAATTTTTTATGGTATATGTAAAAACTATCTAAGAACGATAATCTGGAAAAAAATTTCACTGCCTAGGTTTAGTTTTCTCGTAAATAATTTAATTGTGAACCGCGGAACAGCGCGCGGCTTGCATGCGCCGCATAGGCCGGCGGGCGGCGGCGCGCAGCGTCGAATGACTTTTTGTCAACTACAGCACGTGATTTTTAACTATTAGAATTAATAATATGGTATCAGAAACAAAGCAATGTACAATTTTTCAAATATTTATTGTAGAATACCTTTTACATATACTGCCGCATTATGTACATAAAAAAGACTACACACTATAATTACTCCGATTTTTTTAATCGATTTTTGCTACTGAGTTGTAAGTAATCCTTTTATTGTCAAAAAATACTTTACACGCAATCTTTTCTGTACCGATAGGTTTGTAATAATGATATTGGCGCGTATTCTTGCCTATTTTGTCGCAAGCTCCTTTACCGTAAGATGTTACGAAAAAATTCCATTTTGCTTCAACATTAAAATTAGCTTTATGGTTGAGTCAATTGATAAAATTATATTTATTTTTATATTGGGATTCTGCTCCATCCGAAAAGTAAGGTAGAAGCAGGTATTGTGGAACAGCTGCAAAAGTGGGACTTATTATGGAATGCATAATTGAAAATTATATGAAAAATAGTCAGCATTCATATAAAAAAATTAAAAAATATTTTAAACTAACTGGCCTCGCCAAGTTTTGTCAAACAATAACAAAAACCTGGAATCATCATAATTATGTCTTAGAAAAATTCTCAAAGTGAACCAGTTGTTGATTTTGACAGTTTCATTGATTTAAACAAGGCTTACAGCATTTGTGATAGCTTATATTGTAGCTACAATCCAACCCTCACGATTTTTCAAGGTAGTTTTCAGTTTTGCACAAAATTACAATAAATAAATAGGCATTTCACAATAGAACACTATTATTCGCTTGAAAAATATTTAAAAAAAGTGGTTAAACAATCCAGATAGTTATTTCAGATGTATTACTTATTATTCAACGTAAATAAACAAAAAAATGTTTAATTAAAACGATTTTTTATAATATTATGAAAAGTGGCAACCTAACCTCAAAATGAGAAAGCATTTTTAATGTAAGATAATTAAATTATTATTGAGCTAAATTAAATAAAAAATGCATGTTTTTGAACTCATTAACAATGTTAATTAACTATAACAAACATTTTATTATTGTAAATTAATGCCATTGTTATGAAATTCAACGGTTCAAAAGCCCGATTTTAGCAACTTTAAAAATACGTTATAATTATAAAAACCGATTAAAATAATTATTTGTGTACATCACTTTGTACAATAATATCCATTATTGACATAAAAAAATATTTTTCATACGTATTCTAATATGAAATGCTGAAAAATCCTATTTTATATACGTGACTACTACAAGATCATGTACCATTATACGTGAATACTATGAATCTACTTGAAAATTCATAAAAAATACTTAGCAACAATAATTTTATGTAGATATGTGATTTTAACTTATTTTCGGTTGACATAATTGAATAAGAATTATAAAATTGACAAAAATCGATGAAAACAAACAAAATAATAAAAATATGTGTTCCATGATAGGGTCAAAACCTACAGTGGAACAGGGGTGCCAGCGCGAAAATGCCGTTCCATAATAGGAGTCTCTGATCCGTTCACGTTTTTATTTATAATAATTAATAGGGATATCTTAATCAACTTTTGAAAAATTGTTTCAATAGCTGGCATAGCAGCCCACGTCAAAAAAAAGTTTTTGGCGATTTGATTATTTTTGAGTTTGTTATCAGCAGTTCCATAAAAAGAACCTTAAAATTATTCCATAATACCTGCTTTTACCTTGCATTATTTTTGTTGGATTTTATGAATTTGTATTTTCGCGCTATTGTTTGGGATAAGTGCGCATACGCAGTTTGGTCTACGTATGTGTGACCAGCGCCACTGTGATAGAGTGTGCGTGAGTATGCGCAGCGGACGTATGAGACAGATGGAAAAGTCCGGTCGCCGGAGGCGCACCATGCACTGTTGTATATAGCAACCTGTACATATATTTCATTCACATTAATAAAGTAACAATAAATAAATTTCTATCCAACCAAGTGTTTTTCATCCTATTTATTTTAACATGGTAGCAGAGCGTTTGAGTGATGTAAAGTAAAAAAAAATCTGAAAGTAAACATTGAGAATTGTTGTTAACAATAGTAATTGTAAAGATAATAATTGGAGAAAATATTGTTATTACGACATACAGTGAAGCACGAAGACGAAGTTTATGAGAAAATTTTTCAAGATTCATAAAAATTCGAGAAGATTCGAGTGGCTACAACTTCGAAATTTTTGGTTTGGAATACGCGTTGACAAGGCACATGGAGGTTAAAGTGAAAATGTGCATCGAATAAGTGATACCTTTTGGTTGAATAGTAAGATAGTAGCAATGAATTGATCAAGTATTCATTTTGTACAAATCGAACAAGGTAAAAAGAAGAAAATGTATACATTTTTTTGTTACGTTTAAACAAAAATTACAAGTCATAGGGCAAATTTTTTTACGACATTGTTTTTGAGTCGTGTAGACTATTAAATTTAGAAATATATGAAAGATAATAAGGATAAATGGTTGCTGAACATTGAACTAAGAATATTTTAAGAAATTATACAATGATGAAACAAATAAATTGAATTGATTGATTGAATTTCGAGTTGCATTGTGTACGCTGAGCTCGTGTTGAGCACATTTTTACATTTTGAGATTAGAATTTCAATACTGAAAATCTTGTCATAATGGGTAATAATAATGAAGTAAAAGTTCCAAATTTTGATGGTAAAGACTATGATTTGTGGAAAAAGAGAATTTTAGGATATATAAAAAGTAAGCATTGCGATGAAGTGGTAAAGCGTGCAAGAGAAGCTACAGACAAAGAATGGGATGAGCACGAATTGAAGGCGATGCATATTCTATACTGTAGTATAAGTAATGAACAAGTACAATTTATCCTAGGCGAGGAAATAGCTAAGGGAATTCTAGATAAGTTTCACTCCATGTACACTAAGACGCCTACATCTTTACAGATTGTAATAAGAAATAAACTAGACAGTCTAAAATTGAAAGATTATGAAAACTCAGTAGGATTCTTCAATGAATTTGAAAAACTGATTAATGAATTGAAAACTGCACGTGCTAATGCTGATGAAACGGAGAAAGTAGGTTATATGCTAAAGACACTCCCAGATACACTTTCACACATAGGAGAGTAGCATAGGCAATGGGGATCCTGAGCCACTTATCATGTGAGCAGCGATTTCTTCCTTACCATCAATCGGTAACTCGCAGTGTTATCGACATCGTGTATCAACAGTGTCGACGCCCCAGCGTCTTTTTCGACGTCCCCCAGCATCTTTATGGACGCCTCCAGCCCCATGCCCCAGCATCTTTATCGACGCCCCCAGCCCCGTGCCGACCTGTGATCGATGTTATAAATTTTGATTTTTTAAATGTTATATGTGAATAAGGATAAGTTATGAAAGAACAATTTGATGAAATTTTAGTTTTTATTTAACTTGTTATACATAATACATAAGTATATTTTTCATGTGAGAACTCAG
>JAQJZY010138574.1:0-12252 GCA_030551275.1 Chalcidoidea sp. 12a-bis
TAATAATAAACGAATCATTAAAATTATAACAAACTGTACAAGATATCAAACATTCCATTTGAGCGTTATGATCATCAGTTGATCTAAAAGCTGGCATGTACATAAACTGTTCCTCAAAATTGATAAGTATCAAAATCAAATCTGATAGAAGCAAATCAGTAAAATTGATAAAATTGGAATGTCACGTTGACCCCACATGAAAAATCAACATAACTTTATGCAACAGTGAAAAACGAAAGCACCAAAGAAAATATAAATGTCATGTTTTACAAATTCTTCCAGAAAACATCAATGCCTCACAATATATTTTCATTCTTCCCTTCGCCAAAACAGTAAACACGTGTTTATTTACTCACCATTATAATAGAAATTTCCTAATGACTATTTGAGAAATAATGTGGTCTTCGAATCAATAAACATAAGCTAGAATATATTCTTATCTTTTTTATCTGTATCCGTAAATAGAACTATCAGACCCAAGCCTATTTCTATTGATGATAATATCAACGTATAATGAATTGCTGCTGTTATATTGGCAAATGACCTGTAATCAAAATTTATGAACACTTCAAATAGTAATTTTCAATAGCATGATGCTAACGAAAACATTATAAAAACTCCATAGATTAGTACTCTTTCTGATTTACATCAAAGCTAGGCCGTCCGTCATATTCTCAATTATTCAGATTTAATGATTTGTGTTTTTCGATTAGATCTGCAATAATAAAATATTATCTCGTGCAACAAAATGACACTATGACGTCAGCCACTATGTTTCAAGCAAAATCGAGTTTGTACTAGGTTAAGTTAAGTCTGGTACAAAACTATTGTTTACATGCATATGCTCGCATTCTAGTTTGTCTTCTCGCGTATACTTACGTCTTTTTATACATTCACCAAGTAATTTACGTTCAAAATGAATAATGCTGCTCAAAAATATTTATAATATTTAAACATGACAATATTTTTGGAAATTCGTTTTGGTTTTTTTATTAGATATGATATACTCACTATAAATAACTACACATTAATGTATGCTATATATATTTATATATTTATTTTATGTCAGTCTTGCAAAATATATTTAAGCATACTGTTATAAAAAATTTATTTTCGATGTATACGTTAAATATGATATATGTATACGAATACAGGCAACGGAATAATTATTGAAGGCAAAAGTAAATATGTTGCTTATAGTGTGAAAAGTAGGAAGAATTGAAAAAATCCTTTTTGACTTACTGGAAATAATCTAAAAAAACGTTCCCTTAATGAGTTTGAATATTCTACTCGATTTTTATGTTTAGGAGAGATGCAAAATTGCGTAAAAAGGATAGTACGAACACAAAGACGTGTGAAATCAACGAGGCGGAAAATGACAACGATCAGACGGACGAAGAAGTTATATTCGAAGTATACGAATTTATTGAATCAGAATTAACGGCATCCAATAATGGTACAGGAATATAATGAGTATTTATCATTAACAAAATAATAAAAGCATTAATAATTGCTTCATTATTCTTTTTTTACAGAATGTAATAACAACGAAATCGATATTACAAATAACAATTATCAAGAATCGAATAAAAAAACAACTGTACAAACGCCTAATGAAGATTGCAATTCAGTTAGTTTGCAAAATTGCACGACTGCAGATATCAGTAAGACTACTGCTAGAGTAAACGATTCACATTATCGTAGTAAGGATATTGTATTTTCTGAAACGGAGGGCTTGTTGAATGAGAACAAAGTAGATACCAACAATAATGAAGGAAAATCAACACTGTCGACTGAACAAGAATTTTTAAATAATTTGGATACAGTAAATAACAATTCACAATCTTGTTACATACATCACGATGTAGAAAGCGTTTCTGGAAGTCGAAATAACAATTGCGAAGCGGAAAATTTGGATTTTCAATGTAATATGGAAAATGATATTGACGAAAGTGATTTTACATGTCAGGATAGTGAATCACTCGACGACATACTCGATAAAAATGTGATTTTATCCGGTCGACGAATTGTAGACATTGAATACTTGTTACAAAGTTTTATTGAAGTTAATATGAAGCATAATAAAAAGTGTCCAGAAGGGAATTTGCAAGGAAAGAAAGTGATAGCAGACGGACTAGGAACCAAAATACAATGCGAGTGTGATGTTTGCGGGTTCAGTGGAATAGTATATTCCGAAAAAGTCGTTAAGAGATGTATGCGAATAAATAAATTAGCCGTTTTGTCAACCTTAAAGCGGCAAGCACGATTCTCTTACATGTGTTGGCGTCATTGTCGCTGTTGAAACTGATCAAGTAATACATTTGGAAGTGAGAAATAAATACTGCACAACTTGTTATATTGCAGCTAAATATAATAGAAAACCAAAGCCTCATCGCTGTTTTAAAAACTGGAGTAGTTCTAAAAGTTCTAGTAGTATGGAGGTCGACTGTATATTAAAAGGTTTTCAAAAAAGTATTGCTCTCTATAATTTAATTTACAAAATATATGTTGGCGATGGAGATATATCTGTATACAAAATACTCATAGAACATGACATTTACAAAGAGTTCGGTATCCGAATAGCACGATTATACTGCTATAACCATCTTTTTAGAAATATGTGCAATAAAATTGTTGATGCTTCTAAGGGTAAAATTAATCATATGTGGGTCACGGGTAACATAACAAAATTTAGAGAGTATATAAAAAAGTCAGCGTATCGAGTACGCAAAACTATTATGCATCACATAAAGCAAAGGCGCGAAGAAGATGTTGAAGAGGCAGAGAAAACTGTAAGATTGCAACGAGATATATTGAATGTTATGAACCACGTTTACGGAAATCACAACAATTGTAAAAATCGGGGGTTGACGTGCAATGTTTCCAAGAAAACAAAAAATTGGATACCATTTTTGAAAAAATGTAATATGTTTGATTCTATTGAATATGCAATTAAACGAGTGAGTTGTTATGCTAGTAGTTTGATACGTTTGGTAACAACGAACTCGTTCGAAAACTTTATGTCACTGAACGCCAAGGCAGTCGATGGAAAAAGAATAAATTTTGCTTTTCTGGATTCGTTTTACTTGAGGTGTTTAATAACAGTTGTACGCAAGAACACAGGAGCACCTTTTACAACGATTGCTAAATATATTGATAGCGACTTCAGTGTTGCTTGTGATATGGAAAAAGAACACAGTAAACAAATTATTTCTAATCGCGTATCAAAGCAATCACGAGGCAAAAAAAGGCGCGTTAATTTTAAAAACGATGAAGAAGTTTATGGAGATGAGCACCAGGACGTAGACGTCACAGATGGGCAATATTTGGTACTCCTTAATAATCACTTAGAGTACTTGAAAACAGACAATGAAAATCGTAAAATGATCGAAATGAATACTCGAGAGAAATATGGGAGTGAATTATGAGTTGATAAGAGACGAAAGTTATTAACTTCATCAAGATTTGGTGAAATTTGTCACATGAAAGAAAGCACGTCGTGCGCCACCAAAGTTAAAAATATCATCTACCCAAGTCCACCCGATGTAGTTTCACTAAGCTATTGGCAAGAAATGGAAGAAAAAGCTCGTAAAGAGCTAGCAAAGGAACTAAATGTTTCAATAGAACGATGTGGATTACAGATCGATAAAGATTTTCCTTATTTAGGTGCTACTGTCGATGGACGAATTTCTAATGATATAATTATTCAAATTCATGCACCCGAAAGAGCTCAGATGTTTACACCATTGCAAGCAATCAAGCAACTCCCAGAAGTCAAACGAATTTTTGATCGGAACACTACAAACAAACTCAATAGGAAGCACAATTGTTACTTTCAACTGCAAGGACAATTACACATTTGGAAGGCGAAATATGGTTATTTTGTACTGGTCACCCCGAAAGGAATCAAATATATGAAAGAAACGTACGATGATAAATTTTGGGTCAAAATGAAGCCAAAATTAACGAGGTTTTATGAAAGCTGCTTATTGCCTGAGTTACTCGACAGTCGCTTACGCCGAAGCATGAAAATTCGAGAACCAGATTACATTCTAACTGCCCAAGAAAAGGCTCGTGAAAATCGTGAGAAGAGGAAGCGAAAGATAGAAGCTGAAGGGACACATAAAAAGACTGACAAAATGGATCTCACGGTTACTGATGAAGATCATCGTCAATCAATGGAAAAACAACGAGTATATGAGGTACTTATGGATAATGAAGTTTCCGATTCAGAACAGCTGTTAGAACTGGTAGAAATAATTAGAGTTTTGAACTCGGGTATCGAAGCTGAAACGGTTGAAAGAGACGTTAAACGGCTAGAATACATGTTAGTAGATGACGACATTGAATTTTTCATGCAGATAGTTAAACGATATCTACCTCGTTTTCACATTCATCCTGTACAACACTTCTTTTATCAAGGACTATTGCAGCCACAACGAAATCAAAGTCAAATTCAAATTATTGGTGGTGTTGGCTTTGACCACTGGTGTTGCGTTTATTACACAGGCGCTGAATTGCGCATATACGGCAGTTTGAATAGAACGTTGGATGAATTTACTTTGCTAGAGAGATCATATTTTACAAAAAGCTTTCCACACATCAGACAAGAAGATATTATTGTAATGCCCGTGACCCAGCAAGGTGGTATCAACACTTGTGGTGTTTATGCCGCCGCATTTGTGACTGAAATTGTTTTTCAAAGGGATCCCAGTACAATAAATTACAGTCAAGATGAAGAACAGATGAGGCAGCATTTTGCAGAGATAATTCGCGATCGAAAGTTAACACCTTTTCCTGAAGCTTCGAGTAAAACTATGCATTAATAAATCTACACGAATTACGTAAAAATTGTACAATTATATTTATATTAATTAATTTCACGATAACTATGACCGCTTTTTTGTATATTTATAAAATTTTTTTATTCAGGTCGCACAATGGAGTGGAAATGAATCTTGTCTGAACCCTTTCTGCAAAATTCGTAGAGTACCTTTACTGAGTAAACAGACGGACGATTTTTATCAATGAATATCGCAAGTTGATGACTATTATTATGTGATCCATGGATTTTGTTCGATAAACTGCCTCTACATCACCTATTGCTCGCAATTACACTTATCAAAATAGGATGATTTCCATAGGATATGCATGACATTGGCTAAGCTCCGACGGTGGCAATCTCGACACTAAGAGAAGGACGTGAAGATTCGGAGATAGTTATCTATTTTGCATGAGATTAAATTGGGTGTTAAGTTGATCAATGAGTTGAACGTCTTGTGTATCATGTTCCAGTCCTCGTCGAGCGAATATTCCGTTTCGTACCTCTTATTGCCTTCATCAAGATAAAAATCCTGTCAGACTGAATACGTCGCTCAGCTCATATGATCATCAACCACCATTCAACGTGCTCGTTATAATGGTCTTTATGGTACTGTAGGCTATGGCTAAATGGTAACAAGTTACTCAAAGTCGCAAACAAAAGGCAGCAGGCAAAATTTTAAAAGTGTCAAGGTGCTTGCAAAGCTGCAATTCATTCGAAAGCTCAAGAGGCCATTTACAATACCATGTGTGCAGTCACGCAGAACCTACATAATTGTTTGTATATTGCAAATGCATGTTATTGAGAAGGAAATTTATCTCTCTATTTACTCGCGAATGTGAAGTATAAAAAAATCATTTGAATTGATGTTCAACGTCATCATTATCATCACATTTGCATGTACTGAAAGATATTGTAATATTTTGCTAACTTTCATTTTTTTTGTTTTTTATATTTTTTGAACCATGTACGTACATGCAATATTATTTCAAATTGAAAGGAATATTACTTTGTATGCTAAATTTATTTGACTTCTTGTTTACTGTATTATACAAATGTTTTAATGTAATATTTGCTTAGCGCTTTAAAAAATTTTGCACTGTACTGTTTTATAATTTATTTCAATACTTGCAAACCATCTGATACATGCCATGTGTTTATTTTTATTGAATATATTGGAAAGTCACATGCACAGGTGTATAATAAGGATTCTGTTGATAGATCACGTCTGTAAGAATAAAAATCACCTTGTATTGCCAAGTAATTAAAAAAATTCCTACAGAGATAGTTATATTTATAGTTAGTTTATTGATACTCTTCAAGGTATAAAATGTTATGTAAAGCGAATACAATTCAGATTGTACAATAAACCAATTGTACTACATTCAATAATTCAATTTTTCCCCCGTCACAAACTCCACCAACTAATTATTCATGTATACCAAGTTTGTTATGATTAGCAAATATAGCACACTTTTTTAACACAGGTAATATTTATAGTATATGTAAGTAAACTATTTTAAAAAAACACTGCAGGTTCAACTATGAACATATAGTGTATTTGCATCAAATGCATTTGAAACATTGTGTAAATACGATTATTTCAATTATTTATTCAACAAAATATAGATTTATTGTACAATCAAATTTGATTATCTAACCTACAAAATAAAACTTAGGATTGATTTGTACATATATCAAACGTATACATTTGCGATTCGTGTGTATCACTTATTTTTCATCTGGTTTATATTAGACCTTCAAAAGCACGATAATTATTATTTATCGAGAATTTTTGAGATACAAGATTTATGCATTGTCATCATTGAAAATTTGTATTTATAGTCGTGTATCTCAATCAATCTCAATCGTTACATTAGGTATACCTATATAGCGTCTATGCCGGCGTTGCAGTTACCTGTTATATACACGAAGACAAAATTCTAAAGAAATTTTTTTATTGAAAATCAAAAAAAACGCTCTATTAGCTTCTAGATTATTGAATAAATAATACACTGTTACATTTTCACAAAATTTGGTACTGTATTTCGATACGAAGTTTGGGTTCGCGATCTGATTTAACTAATAAAAAAAGAAATTTTAACGAAAACCACTAAATACCGACATATCGATAAGGTAGGAGCTCTTTTCCTTGACTCCCATATCCCCTTAATGCAAGTAACACTGATACCACTCGGCTAGCTAAATGCATATTCCCTTTTGTTCCTCACAGCATTCACATTACATCCCAGACTCACCATTCGGTAAATATACTAAAGCAGGTCATTTTTCGCATGGCAGTACTCGAATAAATTGACTTACATCCTAGCATTCGCCAACTTGACCAATTCGCATGCCTCCGTCTGATACGTGTAACGTTCTAGCAGCGAGTGAAGCATACTTATGTTTCTTGAACTTCTTGATATATCAGAAAATTGCTGAGCTGTAGGGGACCAATTTCAAAATCTAAATCTAGAGGAGTGTCATACTCAGAGTCATTGTTACTTTTTATTACATCAGCGCCACTTCTATTTCACAGTAAAGTGTAAAGGTTTAAAATCAGAAACATTGCAACGATTGTACGTCAGACTGTGATTTACAATGCTGTTGTCACTTTTGAGAAACATCTTCACCGCCTCTCTCTTTATCTCTTGTAACATCTGTAATTATTCAGTTGTTGTTCAACATTTGCCCCCATTCGCGAGTAGTATCTCAACATATTCTCTGCAATTGCTTCCTACTGCACAACACAAGGGTATGTATTTCAATGCTAGGAAATGGAGTCCATTGACGGCTACTTCTTGTTTTGCATTTCCATTGTAATTCTAGTAAATCGGTGTAATGATTCAAATAATATTTTTTGACATCGGTGACTTTCTTTGAAAAATGGATTTGAATTGGTGATCTAGAACAAATTTCTGCCAATCTACCATACTACATATTTATTTTTTTTAAATAGTCAGTATTTTTGATCTGCTTTACAAATTATTACAAAAGACATCAATTTGATAAGGGTGTATTTTCTTGATTATAGAATTAATTTCTCATGTTATTATTATCTATTGAAACAAAGAAAACAACAATTAAAATTCAAAGTTGTTATATATTATGCAAAAAAGTTTATACCCAAATGGCATGTTTTTTTGAAAATTTTCAGTATCAATCTCAACACATAAAAATGTGGCATACATATTTGTAATTTTTATGACAAGCATTCTATAAATATGAAAATAAATAACTAAATCTAATTTTACAAAGAACGTGGAGCACTGAGTTATGTTTCATCATGACGAAAACTTAATCTCAATCTATTTTTATTGATACATAAGTCTTTTCAGATGGATTGGACACGATGCATTGGTGTATCAATGAATTTCAACGACTTGTAAACAATTTTTTTTTATCAAAAGATTTTAAATCCAGTTTTTATTTATTTCACTACTCAACAATATTTTTGCTATCATTTGTTACAGTTACAGTTACTTTGATTGGCAAAGAATTGATAATAATTGTCGAAAGTACATATAACTGCAGTACCAGCTTTCAGAGATATACTTTTAACTTGATAAAATCGCTGTAAATTGAATTAATTATGAGAAAATTTATGGCTAACTGTAACAAATGATAGCAAAAATATTGTTGATAGGTCAATCTCAAAAAGATCCGTCTGTAAATAATCTATTTTGAGCTCGTTTAGTCATTGCAAATGTTTGAAAAGAAATGAAGCGTACTTTGGTTGCTTCTACGAAGTCATTTAATAGAAATTGTATTTATATGCATGAGTTTAGTACGAGACTGCAGTCGAAAAAGAACGTATATTACCAAAACACCGCTCAGGTCTTAACTTGTACATAAAAATTAAATTAATGAACTGTATATGGTCTCAGTAATTGCAATAATTATTAAGTCTTGGAAAGTCTGTTCTAGAATCCACCAAAAGACAAAAGAAGTGTTATAGAATTATAGTTGGTATTTTTATCATGAGTGAAGTTGAGCTTCTGTGGGACATTATCATGAAATGCTGCATTCCTATTGAAATAGTTTTTTTACAAGTTCTCACATATTAATTACTTTTGATCACCATACGTTATATTTTCGATTTGGCGATACTTAAATGATGCGCAACAGAGTTAACAAAATTTCAGATATGTAAAATATATTTATTTCGATCGAGTTCCACCTATCATAGCGAGAATCATCAGCTTTAGAGGTGTAAGAGAAGGTAAACAGTTGCAATAAATTTAATAAATAAATTAATTGTCATCGGATATTTAGAGCATAATAACAACTAAATTAAATGCAAACTTGTGAATACAAAGGAATGTTGCAAAAATTGTCAACTGTAATTTGGATAAAAGCAATGTCAACGACCTTAAACATTAACTAAAAATATTGGTGTTACGTTAAAATGTTGAATTTGTAAATTGACGGCAGATCGTACAATATTAAAGTTACGGGAACTCATTTTTGTTGGCAAACCTTAAAGATTTTCTATACAATTGTACATTATCCTCTGTCTTATGACAGTTAAGAATCGGTATTAAAAATATTGCTACTAATCAACTAGTTCAAAGAGATTTTTAAAATATCTGTAAAAACGCTAGTAGCATTCATATAAACGTAAAATTATTTATTTGTACCATTTAAATTTTCACGCGATTGAAATTTGAACGCGGTGACAATAAAATGGCTAGATTTATTTTACCACTTGTTACCTTTTAGGCTGCAGAATATCAAAATGTTCTTTGTTGAATAAAATTAATCTGCTAATAGTATTACGCTTGCATCTAAATGAATACATACACTGTTATCGTATTTCGCGAAATTTAATGCCTTCCGGATCTTTGACTTGCTGGTGAGCAAAGAGTGCTTTTTTCGATTAATCCATTTTTAATTTGCGTTCCGTTCAAGCATTGTTTTTATATAAGCAACTTTGGATAGTAATAAATTTCGCCATGTTATTTCTTGACGAACAAAAGCTTGTTTCTCGTATATGTATTAATTATTAATTACGTTATTAGTTATGTCTGTATGAACTAAATCGTTTAAATAAACGAGCTTACGAATAAGAATATACTATTTCTCTAATTAGAGACATTGAGTGATAAAAAAACTACTTATATTTAGGATTTCTTGTGACCGTTCTACCGGATTTTGTGATTATCGCAGGTGTCTGTTTTTCGGGCTGATTAACAGTTTCAGCACTTGTTTTTTCTGTTTTTTGTTTCTTCTTCACTGGTTTGCTGGGAGTATTCTTTACTTTAGATACCCTTGAAGCCATACTCTTTCCTCTCCTTTTTCTCTTCACTGATTTGGTTACCATAACTGTCGCGGGCTGATTGACAGAAGTACTTGTCTCTTCAACTACCATAACTGTTTTTGTCGCGGGCTGATTTACAGAAGTACTTGTCACTTCAACTACCTCTGTAGCCGTAGTTTTCTCTCGCTCTTTGCCCTTGTCTGCGTTCTGAAAACGAATATAAATATTAAATAATTTTTTGCCACTATTATCTATATATAATATTTGACTGTAATATAAAGGCTTCTTTTATGGAATAATATTTGACGAATTATTTTGATTAAGTACCCGTTATTCATATATATATAGCACATCAAAATATATATAGTAAATGGAGAAATTTTGCCCTCTCAAGTCTCCTCGAGGAAGCAAACCAAAAAATAGATAGACATTATAGAATAGTAAATTACAATTACAATGTATAACCAATAATAAAATTACATGTAATAATAAGAAGCTAGACTATTTTACTATAACATAAATTTTATTAGATTATCAACAATTATAATAGAATTGTATGGATGGTTATAAACAATAGAAACAATGTTGCTTCCTTCGATATCTCTTTTGCCCGAGGATAATTCAGTGATCTCAATTTCCCGATTTACTACATATACTTTGGTATGCTGTATATACACGTACAGGGACCTTAATTTTTTCTGTATTGTTACAAAAAATACCAATAATATAATCACAATTTTCCAAGGAAAAAAATATTACGTCAGTTTAAGCATAAATTTTTTTTTTCATCACAGATAGTTATAAAAACGTATTGTATTAAAATATTATCATTATGCTGCTACATCAAGGTTTCATTTCTTTTATATATAAATAATAAGTGGTAATAAACTTATACCTTATTCATTTCCACTTTTTCGTCATTTCCTCGTAGCTCGCCTTTGTCGTTGGAATTCGTGAATTCCCTTTGAGTTTGTGTCGACGACGTGGGAGAGGTAGCAGTAAGCTGTCTTGCAACGTAAGAGTAGGTGTGATCCATGGAGACAATATCTCTCTTACTGTACAAACTGCCCTGCACGACTGATTCAGTGACTGCCACGTAGTCCACGATAATTTCTTGGACACCAACGTTATTCAAACTGTCCTGCTCGACTGATTCAGTGACTTGCACGTAGTCCATGACAATTTCTTGGACACCAACGACATCGTGAAAGTCGATTGTGCTCTCGTTGTATTTAGTTGCAGGAGTACTTGTTGCTTCAGAAATACTTGACAAGTTTTGCAATTCATCTACAAAGCAATTTCATTCATAAATTAATACATACTCATTTTTCATTTAATATTCTATTATTTTATATTTCATATTTGAAATTTGTTATATATTTCTCCATTATAAAAACAAAAAATAAAATAATCATGAGCTCGGATTTTTATTATTGTATTAAAAATTTACCATTTGTAGTGCAATTGTCAGGTACTTCTGACACTGCACTTGGATCAGACATTGGATCCGAATCTTCCTCTCCGCTTTCACTGTCATGTTCAGAATGAATCTCGTCAGAGAAGCTTTCATCATCATCATCATTATGTGCAGACATATTTTCTTTCTCATCAGCATCATCATTATCATTGTCATCATCATCGTTATCACCTTCGTTTTTCCCAATGTCCTTTTTTGCTTCGTTTACAATTATATTAACAAAATTTTGAACATCCCGTTCTGTAATTTATATAGTATATTAGTTTCAAACGCGTATAATAATTGTATTTAGTACAAAATATACAATACATGCATTATCGAATTTTTACCTGTACTTTTGTCGATAACAGTGTGTTCCAAATCGCCGACGAAATCACCCACCAAGCGCCAACAAACACTGAACAGAAGATCAATATCATACTCTTTCTTGTTCTCGTCACTGAAATTATTCCAAGCATTTCGAAGCACTTCGTTTTTTACTAAGAATAAAAATTTCGTTGACGGGCAGCTTGCCTTTTCCCCAGCTTCAATCACGTCCAAATCACCATGTGTAATCTTACACAACTTTGTGATCATTTCTGCAATAAAAAGAATTTTTTTATTATCGGTCATAATAACAATTTCTATTTTATATAATTTTTTAACGTGACCTTACCCAGAAAATCATTTTCCGTTATTTTCGTTTTGCCGAGG
>JAQJZY010153594.1:0-10638 GCA_030551275.1 Chalcidoidea sp. 12a-bis
GCCATCGTCCGTGCCACATAACCAGCATGGTTGGCAAACGCAGAGGTGCTGCTTGCAATTTATGCAAGACGGCCAAGGCAGCAGCAAGCGAGGAGCGGAGAGCCCTTGCCGGGCTGAATGATTCAAGGACGGAGGCGAACAACAACGCAAAGCGCGTGAGTGTAGTGCGAGCATCAGCCGCGGTAGCAGCGGCGGCGCCGGTGCCGGTACATCATCATCTCCGACGGCGGCGACTCCCAGGAAGCCCGCGAGTGTTGCCAAGCGGCCTAGCGGGACGGCGTGATCTGTCCGCACCACACACTCAAAGCGGGCGAGCGGCCGCAGGTCGGTCGAGGAGCACGCTCCTGCGCGCGCGGCAGTGTAAGTTACAGTGGGTCGAGGGATAGTGTGGCCAATGTGTTCGCCATTTTGTGAAAAGATGGCGGATTCATCTAAACACAGCAAAAAAAATCAACGAATCAGCGCAGGGCACAGTTTGGCCACACTGTCCCTCAACCCACTATATGTAAGTACAACAACCGACGTGAATGACCTGTCGCCGAACAATATATGCGACGATCCAAAGATGATTTCGGCGCTGTTCGACACGACCAAGGTAACCGGCTCGTCGCCATCTCCTGCCAAGGCGGAGATTGAGAAGAAAGTGTTCATGATGGTCCCGCAGAGTACCCTGGATATGTTTTTTTGAGATTTGACGGGATCAAGAGGCTGTATGACCAGATCAAGTCCCGCTTGGACCGCGGATGCGCATGTGCCGGAAACTCATCCGTCAGCTCCACAGCTGTAAGCGAGGCGCTTGAGGATTTGGTGTTGCGTGTTGCCGTCCTGCAGGATCTTGTAAAAAAGCAGAATTCCGAGCTGGAGGTTCTGTGCGCAAATGGTCAGCTGCTTCTTGATGAGAACAGGCAGCTTGTACAGCACGTGCAACACCTGACATCCAATAGAGTTGCTGCTCGGGACGAACAGAGCGTCGGCCTGTCCGTCGTGTCGTTTGGCTCTCTGCCTCGCGAGTGCGTGGAGACGATTCCGCGCGCTTCCTCTGCTAATCAGCTGGGGGGAGGGCGGATCATTGGCGCCGGCGACAATATTGCGGCTGAGGGCTGCGAAGTGATGTTGCATGGAATGATTAATAATAAAGCTAACATATCTGAAGAGAATCTAAAGACTGTCACCTTCGCTGTCCCCAGTACCGTATTTCTAGCCCTTGATAAGGTTAACGTCGTCGGCGTTCGCGCTATTCCTTCTCGTAGGCTGGCGGGTAGGGAGGCGGTCGGAAGGAATTCAACTGCGGCATTGGTTGATGCGCCGCCATCCTCGTGCGTCGCCAGGCTGTCCTTTCCGACGGTGGTGAGGGATATCATACGTGCCAAACGAGCGCTCTCAAAAAACTACCTCACTACAAATGATATCAATCCTGAGTTGCTTGGTCACACTGCCTCTACGCGCGTGCCAGGTCGTAAAATTTTTATTAATGAGGTGTTGCCCCACGCCAAGTTCCTGGAGTTTAAGGATCTGAAATACATTGCACGGAGACTGGGTATCAGCTACGTCTGACACGCGGGCGGCAGGTTTCTGGCGAGGCGAAAGGGTGGCGAGAGAGCGCATGTTTTCTCCACGCGGGCTGATCTGGTGGCTATCAGAACGGCGTGTTCCTCGTCGCCAGCGGGGCGGAGGCGATCTGGTGTATCCGGAGCGACCAATGAAAAGGATGGTGATGGCGCGCGGGAGAAAAGTGTTATTGAGCCGGAAAACGTGGCCGATGAAGATGAAAAACAAAGCACACAGTGTGCGCATCTGACCAGCTGACTAGACGTGTCGCGCGGCGTTGGAGTTCGGCCTGGCGGTTCGTTCCGACTGGGATTCCTCAATGTGAACTCGCTACGAGCGCACATTGAGAGGCTCCGGCTTTTCATTGCGGAACATCCCTACGACATATTTGGGATTGCGGAGACCAGGCAGAGGCCGGTCGTGGATGACAGTTTGGGTGGAGGGGTACTCCCTGGTACTCACTTTCGATGCGTCTTTTTCGGCTGAGCAATGCGGTAGACGAGCGTTTAGATCAGAAGCCCAGCTCCTTTCTTCACCAGCATCTTGTGAATACAATGGACAACAAAAAAAACATCTGGAAGGAGCTGTGACACCTCGGCCTCTTGCCTAAGCGCAACGTTGAGGAGCTTCATGGATTCACGCCGGACGAGCTGAATGATTATTTCGTGGGGATATCCGTCTCTTCCCTTGAAAACTTACAATTAGTCCAAGTGATGTAACTGACTTCCGACCCATAGCACTGCTTTGCTTCCTCTCCAAGGTGATCACCCATGCCCATATGTAAACTCTTAGATCCCCTCCAGGCCGGCTTCCGTAAACACAACCGCACACAGACTGACCTAATAAAGCTTACAGACGATGTACGTATGGCCATTGACAGGAAGAAAGTAACACTCTTGCTGTTATTCGACTTCAGCAAGGCATTCGACACAATATCTTCATCCAAATTGTTATCCAAACTGAGGCAGCTGGATTTTTATAGGTTAGCTCTCCTGTGGATTAAATCGTATCTTCAAGGCCGTTCCCAGATGGTAATTTCCAACAGTAATGGTAATTGTGGATGGTTGGAAACCAATCTGGGCGTTCCACAGGGCTCTATCTTGGCACCCTTGCTGTTCCGTCTCGATATCAATGACCTGCACACTTACACTACTACTACTAGATGGACGAACGACCAAACACTTATTCTATGCAGATGATACATATTTGCTGCATATTTACCTGCATACCTCAAAAATCTGAAAATCTCTTACGGAGGGTGTGTCTCGGCTGGCTGATGTAGCTCGACTGGTCTCTGCTTGGGCGAGTCGCTCTGGTCTGCGCCTCAATCCCGACAAAACAAAAGCAATATACTGTAGTTCGATGAAAACCGTCGATGAGCTTGACTCATAGGATCTGCCGGGTGTTGGGCTTCAGGGCGGGGTAATGGTTCCCTTCAGTAGTTCGGTTGTTAGCCTCGGTGTCATCTTGGGTAACAAGCTTACGTGGAAGCCACAGGTGGACTCTGTCACGAAAAAAGTTAACAAAGCTCTGTACAGTCTCCGGTTCTTCAGGGACTGGAGTCAGGTGTGATCAGCATATGTCCCCCTCCCGGAGACGCCTGGGCTGACTTCGTTCAGACTCTCGTACGCTGTACTTCGAGGCCATTTTATTATACAAAATCACTAGGCTACATGGGCCTGAATATCTATCCTCCTTCTTCAAGAAACACAAACCTAGACCCACCACAAGGGGTATCCCACTGGAGTTGGCAACTCCCAAGGTGAGGACCAAGACTGGGGCGCAAGCCTTTCAGACGCAGGATGCTCTCTTTTGGAATTCGCTTCCTCCGGAACTAAGTGACATGCCATTCCTCGATGGCTTCAAACGTGCGGTGCGCGAGCATCGATACAATCTTGATGCGTGAAACTATTATTAGTGACTGTAAAATTGTATACAGTGTCAGTAACCTGACAAGGCCTGCTGGCCCTGAGCACGGCAATTTCTATAATTAACAAAGCTATCTAGCTGCTTTTGTGATCAACGTAGTATCTCTCTCAGAGATCGTAAAATACTGTATCTGGAAGTACTCTGAATTGTGTACTGAATCTTATTATAAGTTACGTCCTTGACAAAATGTAAAATAAAAGTTACTGATCAGTCAGTCAATTTTTTAGTATTAAAATTGATGCTGTGACATGTGATATTAATTCAAGTATTGTTATTTGTAAAGTTCATATTGTTATAATGTTTTTTGTTAACACAAATAAAAAGGATCAATCAATCAATCTCTCTGTCCCTCCCTCCGTCTCTCTCTCTCTGTCTGTCTCCCTCCCTCCCTCTCTCTCTCTACCGAAATTGGAAGGTACTTTTCAGTAGTTATCCCCTTCTAGTGCTTTCTATATCAATGCAATCATAAAACTGATAGCACGATCGTATTCTACGTTAAAAATTACATAGAAAAGATATATCACATAATTGGAAATGATGCTTAATGGCCTTGTGTATACTTCGGAGCAGCAAAAACATCGAATGAACACGTTTTCCAGTTAGTCCGTCCGATAGGAGCATAACAGCCATTTGTTTACTGGATATTTGGGGGATTATAAAATAATATTTTTGGTAACGTAATATGTGTTTTCCATTGTATTTTTTCACATAGAATACGATGGTAGCATCGGTTTTGCGATAGAACTCAATGCAACAGCGCCAAGATCACAAGTTCTATAACGGAATATAATGAAAATTAATGATTTAATTTATGGGTTTACAGTCACCCAAAAACTGAAAATTTTTAAATTAGCTTACCAACGTCAAAAGTGATTTTTTGAATTAAATCCCTTTCATTCCTCAGTAACTTATATTGCTTTGACTGAAGTCAACTACTATTGTCGAACTAACAAGGAGAGTGTCAGATGTTCGAGTCACCGATTCGGCTGTAACTTTGGGATCTTTTTACCTTACGTAAAAATATGTAAAAAGCCGCGTCCATTCATCCTAGCGCTCGATATTTCTATAGTTATAAGCTATTTCAGTCAAATATGTCAAAATATATGACTGTCCTATAATGGAAATAGCATGTAATATAAATATTATAGCATAAATTTAACGTCACCAAATGAAAACTGAGATCAAGTCATTTCAAAAGAAAAATTTTTTTTATAATACATCAAAGCGTCCCAATGTTATACTGTTTTTTAATTTTTGAATCAATTTCTCAATAAAATGCTTCTTTTCGAAAATATGGTTAATACGCTAGTGAAATTTTAAAACGATATAACATTGGAACAGTTTGATGTATTTAAAAAAAAATAGTTTTCCTTCAAGAGGGCTTGATCTCAGCTTTCATTTGATGAAATTAGATTTACGCTCTAATGTTTATATTACAAGCTATTTCCATTATAAGATAGTCTGTAACGGGTGGTAATTTATTTGAATTAGATATTGATTACTACGCCGCTAAAGATGAATGTTTCTCGTTGTAGGGCTAACCGCCGCCCTAATCAATGCTGCTCTGTTTCTATGTATTCTTTAGCTAGCTCTCTGCAGCCACGCAATCTGTAAACGATTGTCAAAGCACGAAAAATAAAGGGAGAGCAATCTCCATAAGTTCTTAAATAATGGGCGAGAGGAAGGGTACGATGAGAAATCGGAGACAATTCAATCACAAATCGGACTTCATTTCATACACTAGCTCGATTTATTCACGAATCTATGTAATATAATCGAGGGATGTATTGGCCGAGAGATTTCACGCTGTTTATAACTAGCTAATATACGAATGTGAGAGAGAGAAATAGCTACGACGGTGTCCGACGGAATATGCTCCCCGCGCGCGCTAACAAAGGAAACTTACGCTAAGCGTGCTGCTGCAGTCAGACACGCCGCTCGCTAATCTTCTGATATACCGGTGTGCTGATGTGTGCAGGCTTCCTCTCGTTGCTCGAGGTGCCGGTGTCGTCACCCAACGTCACCTTGATATCCGGGCTAGTCGCTGGCTTCTCGGCTGGTGGGCGATGGCACGCCGGCACTTCTTGCTGCCGCTTTTCGATCTGCCTAGCTGCTCGAAGATTTTCCGTAATCACCTCGCACACACACTGGCACAGTCTTTTTCGCTTTTCTTTTCACGGGATATCCACCACAATCACTCTCGACACTCTGAAGACGCTTTTCACCACGTACTTTTTGTCAGTTTCTCTTGTTTCGTGCGAGAAAATCCGTGAGAGCAATGGTATGTGAGCGCGTCCGAACTTGCTGCCGGCCGAGAATGTATTGTCCCCCCCTCACGTGTTCTCGCTCTTCCTCTCTCCGCGTCGCTATTGCGCGCCGGCGCCGGTTGCTGCGCGTGGTCATTCAGCGCACGGCGCGCACTTTCAAACATCGCACGAGATTTAACGAGCTTGATCGTTATAGCCCCTTCCTAGGGGATCTGCGCGATGGATAACAATGTATTCGATGAGAGAAATAGTAGTATGGAATCTTCGGCGAGCCCACTGACGCATGGTTCTTGATGTTTGGGCATCTGCTAGACCTGGTAAGGCCCGGTTAATCGCAGCGGGAGCAGCCTTGGGCTTCGGAGACGGACAGCCCCTCCCGGTGATTGTTCGGATCCCGGTGGTTCGGGTTAGGCTTCCGATTGGGATCCTTGTTTCTCTTCGCCCTTTTCCTCTTGAAGGGCTTGGACAGCGCACCTTCACGCTGCCCACGACGGAGTTCGTTGCTATGCCCGCTGATGTTTACGTTTACCACTCCTCCCCTCGATGAGGATGCCGTCACATTGATGTTAGAGTGTGTCGGCGCTCCAGGAGGGTTAGAGCGTGGGCGTGGGGGTTGCTGCGAATTCGCCTTTCTCTCTTCTTGGGCTGCCGGGGTGTTCCGCTTTCTGGCCCTGCCATCCTTGATGACCCGGATGGCATTGGCATATGCTTGCCATAGAGCCACCTGGTCCAGCCACTCGCTCGACATCCGTGAAGCACCGGCATAGCAGTTGTAGTCGGCGTACTTAGCGATGGTGTTGAAGGTAAGAAGGCAGACGGAATTCCATGCGCTGCGCACTTCCTGGAGGGCGTAGTGGAGCGTCCTCCATTTCTCCTCCAGGGAGCTTCCCGTGGCCCACACCAAACAGGTAGTTGGCCAATCGTCTCTATCGTAGGGACGATTGAGGCGCGGGTATTCCTTCTGGCGCCACAGGGTTTGCAGCCTTGGCGCCGCCGCTTCCTCCTCTCCTGTATAGGAGCAAGCACAAGGGCCTGGTTTCTCGGCGGGCTTGGTGGAGGTAGCCTTGGCCGAGGATGTGGGGCGTCCCTTCTTCGGAAGGGGACGCCTAGTGCTGGTGGACAAGAATTCGTCCTACAGCTCGCCAATACAGATATTGGGTGGTATCAGATGCATTGACGGAGAGTGAGTCCCGATGATGGTCCCCGGGGGTGTCGTATCGATTTCGGTGATTTCCACGGGAGCATCGCGTGGAGGATCACCGGGAGCCAGCGCAACCTTACCCAATCGGTGGGCGCGCCCGAGGTTGGCGAGGAATCTTGCTTGGGTAGGGACAATCAATTCCCTCGCGGCGCGCCCAAGGTTTGCCTTATAGAGACCAACAAGCGCATCGCTAGCTGCGATTACCATCTCCCTTTCGATGGACTCCAGGCTGACGAGCTTCTTGAGTTTCACCAGCCACCTCTTCTGTTGTTCAAGGGTAGACTGAATCTCTTCTTTTTGTCCCTCTCGGAACCTCTGCGGACTGCAGCCTGTCCGTCATCCAGGTGATTTTGTCCCTGATAATTGCTTCCATCCTGCAAATGGAGGGCAGGAAAGGGTGTGAAGCATGATAATGACAGATGACATGACCATGGGTTATGACATTGGGGGATTAGTGATTTTGGTTCGTGCGATGTTATTCATGGTGTTATTCGAAGGGCCTCGCTCCGCCTTCCGCGGACAGCCACGCTTTTTTCGGGGGGACTTCGGCCTCTCGGCTCCCGCTTGGAGCCGCGCGCACGATTACCCGACGCACCACCGTCACCACTTTTCTTGGTCGAACCCTCCCTCGCTTCTCGGGAATCTCATCGATAATATTATCTGGCATCTTCGGGGGTCGTCCCCTTCGCTTGGGGCATCTTCTGGCGGGCATTTTCTATCTACTATGTCGGAAATCAGAGTCTCCAGTCACGCCATCACGACGGAGGGAAGTGGCTTTTTGGCCAGTCCTGCCACCTTGGGTGTCGACAGTTCCTTTTTGCTTCCCTCCTCGTCCTTGTCTACCGTCATTCCTGCTGTCTTGGGTCGTCGAACCGTCGCTGGAGCCCCCGATCCTGAGGGCTGATATGCCCACTCGGGGGAAAAGCGAGGCTTTGGGATCCAGCTGGACTCGCTTCTGGCGAGCCAACGCTATGTTGTTTTGCTCTTCCGTGGCCAGCCTACATAATTCCCTCACGGAGAACGCGTCTCTTTGCTTCACGTGAGTCTTGATTTCCGGCAGCAGATTAGAATACATTAGCTCCAATGCCTCCGACGGTGGCATTGGTGGATGGAATTTGTCCACCATTACTTGTATCTTTGTGAGATACAGACCAGACTTTGGCTGGCTCCTTCTGTCCTTGGTATTTAGCCTGGGCTTCTCGCTTTAGCCTCTGTTGTTGCTGGATACTCGTGCTGAACCATTCTCGTGCATCTGCCACAAAGTCTTGGTAGCCTATCCAATCATTGTTGTTTTTTAGATACCATGTGTGGGCTAGCCCTGTTAATACTTCAGGTAGCCCAATTAGCATCTCTTCTTCCATGAGACCGGCTGCAACTCTCTGTGACTCCAATTTCTTTAAGACGACGTCCACGCTTTGGTCATCCCCTCCTGAAAACTTTACACGCCAGTCTCTCACTACTTTTCCGATATTTCTTGTGGTCGATAAGCCTAATGACATGTTATGAGTCGAGCAGCCCGCCTATCTCGAGAAACCACCTACAGCAGAACGATTAATTTTTCTTTTTTTCTTTTTTCTTTCTTCGTCGTTGCGTGTAGTTTTATTTTTTATTTATACGATAAATAATAATTAATTTTTCTTTTTTCCTCTCTTCATTTGTTTGTACTTATGCTTGTAGAGATAAATAAAATTTTGACGCTCACACACCTATTAATACTGAACGAGTCAAATGTACACTGCAAACTATGGTTATCGTCAGTAGATAATCACCAACTTTTATTTTTTAAATTCAAAATTCTACCAAACAATTTTTCATATACCTTCACCTACCACAGCTGTTGATGAGATGAGTGACGAGATTTGCATAAAAGCTATTCTTGAAGAGCGACAATTTGTCACGTACGTGTGCTTCCCAACACAGCGACTTTAGTATATAAGTTTAGTATATAAGCTGACGCAGCATGTTTATGACGAGCTGGAATAAGAAGCTCCGATTAATACAGGTGCACGGTGGCTGCCGTGGTCTAGTGGTCAAGACGTTAGACTTGCAAGTCTGGGGCCGTGAGTTCGAGTCCCCGTCCCGTCACTTTTTAATTTAGTTTTAAGGATTTACATTCACATGTAACAAATTGACAAATGAAAATTATGAAAAAGTCAAAACGCTTTTGTAATTTAATTCAAGATTTTTATTTTATTTGCATACAGTGTCAAATTATATATTTATAATGGAAAGGCATAACCGTTTAACTCCATTTTTCGTGCTTTCGAGATATTTAAGTTTAAAGTTTCAAATCGATGTGTACAATTGGCAAAATAATTTCGAAATTTTATATTTGGCGGGAATAATCTTGTTCGAGGTCGTGGGTTGATCTTCATTAATAATTAACTAAGACTTTGTTAATGTATACACATTACTTTATTACCAATGTACAACTATGAGCCAAGCGGTCAAGCGGTGCAACTCGTGCGGAGACTAGCGATCAAGTCAGGAGCAAGTAAAGCTGAATATGTCAGTTGCAAGAGAGGGGAATTACAAAAGTGGTACTGGAGGGGGAGACATATTCGTATACGCGAGACACCCGCTTCAAGTTCACAATATCATCAACAAATCTATTGTTTGAGGACCTTTCGAAAGCTATATCGCACTATTTCCGAAACATTGTGTGTGCTGATATTCTGGACTCTGAAGTCGAGTTTAGCTGTTATTTCTTGCTACAATCGACTTAAGCGATTGTCCATTTTTCGCTATTTTGTGCTTGTAAATGTATTTTTCGACCCTACTCTACTAACAAGGAACAGTTCCCAAGTGTCAAATTAAAAAATTAAAAATTTTTATACGAACGTAGAGTACTCCTTGCAAGTATTACAAATTTTTTTTGTGCTGATAAACAGCTGTAAGGAAAAAAAAGACGTCATGCTGATTCAGGGCAATCGTGATTTTTCTATTATAATGTTTGACAGAACTACAATAACGCTGTTTTCTATACGCTATAAAGGGTTCTTGGTGTCGCTCTTTCTGAATCTGGAATCAAATTTGTAAAAACAATTTGTTTAAATAATTTATTTGAAAAAATTATGGCAAATTTTGTTTTTGCTTCCTTGAAGAGGAAGCGTTTTCTTCGTGAAAATTTTCATGTTCGACTTTTTGACGGATATATACATTATGCATCATGTTAATTACAAATATAAATTTTTTTTGCGATGTCCGTGCGTAAGTGTGTGTATGGATGGATGGAGTAATTGAATCGCGGTAGCGTCTGTGGTCGATGTAAAGTTTTAATTTTTTTGTTAAAAACGTTGGCAATGGTGGTGGCCATGGGGAAACCCAGTTTTATTAAGATCGATCGATTAGAAATTTTTTTAGGTGGTTTTTAAAAAAAAAAGTTTACTAAAATTTTCGTTTCTTCGTGTTAGTATGTTATTTTACGGTTAATACGGTTGTTTTTGTCAAAATTTTTTTTCTTTTAACCTTATATTTTTGCATGAAATTGTAAGGTTCTTCTTCCTTGATTATTAAAGTGTATAGATTTTGTAGACCCTACTCGCCTCGAAATATAAAAGTTTCCAAGTATGGAGAGTGATATCCAATGATTTTAATATAAATACCAGAACTGACTCTACTCTAATGATATTTAATTATTCCATAGGTTATTGAAATTTGTTGTGAAGGCATTTTCAAGCAAATGCTAAGATT